>UZAF01000007.1:0-41981 GCA_900617895.1 Haemonchus placei | reverse complement strand
AGGGCGACAGGACGCCTCCCCTTTGGTAGGCGGATATTTCCCCGAGCGTGTCCTGGTCCTTGATCCAGAACGCGGTCGTGACATTGATCAATGCATATATTCGCCATGGATCTACGCAGCGGTGCCTCGAAAAGTGCTAATGGGCAGAAGCAAGGCGAGCCAGGATCGAAGGAGTTGCAAGAGCAAGTGGAGGCCATCACGAAGTCGAGCCGGATTGCTGATGGCATAAAGAAGGTGATTACTGCGATCACACGTGAGCTTCAGTCACTTTGCTTGGAGAATATAGGGCTGAGGCAAGAATTAGTTTGTGTTCGCAAGTTAGTGCCTCGTGAGTCGCCACCTGTCAGTAGTGTTGATACTACGTCAGAAGATTGGGGTCTAACCGTCTGGTAGAGTTCCTGCTTCCACTGAAGCGGGGTTACCCTACCAGGAAGTGGACAGACTCCGATCCGTTGTGATTAGTGGCGTACCTGAAGTGAAAAGTCAAAGTACACGGGAACGCCTTTCATACGATTATGCTAGTGTATGTAATATTTTAGACTTGGCATTGAATGTAACCCTATGAGTGTATACCGTCTAAGCAGGCCTCTAATAGGCAAGGATAGGCCGTTGAAAGTTGTGCTACCGTCACGAGTTTTCATACGACTGGCGGTGAGAAGGGCTTAACGGCTCCGCTACTTTACTGGGCAGGGAGTCTACAGGGTGGCTACAAAGTATGGCTCCAAATAACACGTCGCTTGCCAACCTTTAAATCCCTGTTTCAGCTGTGCAATATATGCCTTGAATAAAGTATGTCAGTCATGCACTATAGCCAAATTATTGCGACTGTCGGTAGAAATACCTCGGAGAAGTGCGACCATCTCCTCACCGTGCCACAATCGCACATTTCGTGGACGAAGGATGTTCCGCTGCGGAGATTGCAAGAACGCTGCACATCAACGACAGAACAGTCAGAACAATTGTGGCTCAGTACAGGGAGCGTGGACACCAGCGATCACTTCCAAAATCAGGGCGTCAAAGAACTGTCAATGTTCCACGGAATCGGAAGGTGATCAAGAAGAGGATCTCACGCAACGGTGAGGTCAGCATGAACAAAATTGCTTCGGATTAGCATATCTCACGAAGAAGTGTTCAAAACATTGTGAAATGTGAACTAGATTTACACAGTTACCGCTTCTTCCGAGGCCAGATGCTTAGCGAAGCAGCAAAGAAGAACAGACTGGAAAAATGTCAGAAGCTTCTGGCAGCAGTTCGTGCGGGCCGCCTCTCGGACATCGTGTGGACAGACGAGAAAATCTCTACGGTCGAGGTCGCGCAGAACAGCCAAAACCAGCGGCAGTTGCTACCTCGGGCAGAGGAAAACTCCAGAAAACGACGAGTAAAAACCAGGAGCCTGTTCCCGAAGTCGGTGATGGTATGGGCCGGATTAACATCGGAAGGCAAAACACCTCTCGTTTTTGTTGATAAAAACGTCAAAATCAACTCCGAAACTTATCATAATATTATTTTAAAAGGACACACTGTTGCCTTGGGCCCGAAATCACTTTGGAGACCGGAACTTTATCTTGCAACAGGACTGGGCACCAGCACATGGGTCGAATTCCACGATTTCCTTCTGCCCACATCATTTTCCTGGATTCCTGGACAAATACATGTGGCCATCTAACTCCCCAGACCTCAATCCAATGGACTACTCCGTTTGGAACTATCTGCAGCGGAAAGTGTCTTCTTCGCCCCACCGCAGTTTGGGCAGTCTTAAAGCAGCTCTTTAGAGGAAATGGCAGAAAATTGATGTCGAATACTTGCGGCCCACCGTGGGAGCCTTTACGAAGAGGTTGGAGGCTTGTATTCTGGCCAAAGGCGATCATTTTGAACAATACCTCGAATAAATGTTCTTTTATCTTAGTCATACCATTCAACGAAAATTCTTAAAGAGGTGTGTCCTATTTATTTTTTTACATGCGAATAAATACCGGACCATGCTTTGTAGCCACCCTGTATTTAAGAGAGTCCCTGACTCCAGAGCGAAGAAGGCGTAGGCGTGAGGAGCGTAGCCGCATGACTAGGCATGAGGAAGGTACACCACCTGCCAATGGTACACCGTTCAACCGCCACCTCCGATCCTAGTCATGTGGGTAGGCGCTCTAGTAGCATCGAGGGAAACTGAGAAGTTGTCCTCGATATGCTGGACCGCTCAGGTGTTTCTATGCTAATGTGAGATCGGTATCTCGAAACAAGGAGTTTCGCTGACGAATAACTATGGCATTGTAGCATTTTCAGAGACATGGTTAAAACCAAATCATACTTTAGGCGGATTACTTGGTGCTGTTGTGGACCACTACGTCACAGTTAGATGTGACCGTCCTAAAAAACCTGGTGGTGGTGTCATTCTTGTGGCTCAACGTAGGCTTTCACTATTTCCAGTATTCGTCGAATCAGTAGAGGAGTCATACGACATACTTCGCGCAGAGGTATTCTGTGACGATTCCAGTTTTAGAATGATTTTGGTCTATAGGGCACCCTCGTGTTTCAGAGCAAACTCCGAATTGCTTGTTAAAGCACTTAGCACTTATTATCATGTGAGAAACATAGTGTCGTACTCGGTGATTTCAATTTGCCGGAACTTTAGAACCAGTCAGATGGTTGTCCTGATTCTCTCGCTAAGGTCTATATGAATGAGTTAATTCATTGCCACAACCTTACTCAATATGTCAGAAAACCCACCAGGGGTAACAACATTCCTGATTTGGTTTTCTCTAATACGCCACGTTTTGTAAGAAATTCCAAAGTTGTCCTACCTGTAGGTGAGTGACCACAATAGCATTGTTTTTGGAATCATGGTACAAGTGCCTCCGTCTAGCTACATTTACAAACGGATGTATTCCAGCTGTGATTTTGATAATATGTGCCACAGTCTAGCTCAAATTCACTGGATTCCCTTGCTTGAATCTCAAGGTAGCGTGAATGAGAAGTACGAGCTTTTCTTATCTGTTTTGCACGGCGCAATTGACTACTACATTCCCTGGAAGAAGGTTCCTTGCGTGAAATCAATCCACTTACCCAGGCATTTGCAGAATATGTGGGAGCATCGAGAATGCTTATTCAATGAGGCCCGACAATCTGGAAATTGCGATGAATACAAAGCCTTTACTAGACGTTTCCACACTTATCTGAGAAGATACAACGATTATTCAGAAAGGAAAATTATTGAATCAAGTTATGTTAAGGTCTTTCACAGGTTTTGAGTAGAAGCATCAAGGACTTCAAGCGAATCGGTTGTCTGAGAAGAGAGGGAGTTGTTGCATTCTCTCCAGTAGATAACGCCAGTAAGCTGAACACTTCGAGAGCTTCTTCCAGGAAAATGATGGAAAAGTCCCTGATTGGTTTACGCCGTCTGTCGAGCCAATGAAGGAGTTTCCGTGGTTCATCGCCTCGGAGCTATATGAGTTAATCATGAAATGGCCTAGTTCTTCCTCAGTCACCCCTGATTTTGTGCCATTTTTTGTTGTGCAGAGAATAGCCGCTGTTATCTGTGGCCCTCTCGCATACATCTTTAATCAGTCGTTATGCTTCAGTGAGGTACCTCTGCGCTGAAAACATTCCTACGTTACTCCGCTACTGAAGAAAGAGCCATCATGGAACCCTGAGAACCATGGTCCCGTAAGTATTACGTCTCTTTTCTGTCGGCTATTTGAGAAAGTTCTGAAGAAGTACGTCAGTCGTCACTTGTCCGTTAATCATATTGTTTCGAGGCACCAGCATGGTTTCACTCCTGGCCTTTCTGTTGAAACAAATATGATTGAGTGCCTGGACGATTGGACTGAAGCTCTTGATGAGAAGCTTTCCTGCGACGTCATTTACTTCGACTTTGCCAAGGCTTTCGATAGAGTTTTGCACAAGAAACTGATCATGAAGCTGAACGCCCTGAAATACCACCCGATCATTACGAATTGGATTTCCGAGTATCTGAGTAATAGGAAGTTTCAAGTTAAGATTGGTCAATCCTTTTCGCAAGTCCGGTGGGTGATAAGTGGTGTACCCCAGGGAGGTGTACTGTCACCGGTGCTTTTCAATGTGTTCACGGCTGAGCATCCCGAGATGCTGTGTGAAGCAGGTGTCACTCCGAAGGTGTATGCCGACGACATAAAAATGCCAAAGAGCAATTGATTTAACGGTGAGTTGTTCGAAGAACTGGCAACTGCCTATAGCGCCACACAAGACAGTGTACATGCAACTACATTCTTGTACTTCACCAACGCGAACGTACACTGCTGATGGCGTCCTTCTCTCTGCAGTGCAATCCGTCAGAGACCTCGGTTTTTATTATAACGACAAACTAGACTTCACGGAGCACATTAAAACGAAGACCAGAGTAGCCAATCTTCGAACATTTCAAATTTTCAAAGGGCTGTTTTTAGCTAATAAAGGAGCCTTGTTGTTTGCTTACAAGTCGTAGGTGCGACCTCCGGTCGAATCCAGCACAACGGTTTTCAACAGCAGGAGAAGGAAACATGTCTATGCGCTCGAAAAGGTTCAGATTAAGTTTACTCGTAAGCTGCTTATTCGAATTGGTGGTTTTTTATACTCCAGAATACCTAAGGCAACTATCAGGAATCAGTATCTTGGACTGACATCTTAAAAAGCGCGACGCAGGGTTTTCGATCTTTGTATGGTTCACAAACTTATACACGGCACGCGTGGTCACGGTTCCAATGTCTTCAAGCTGACACATTCTAGGACTAGGGGTGGCTCCATGAAGATTTCTTCGGCACGTCCTAAAACTAGCTTGCGGGCAAGTAGCTTTATTTTTAGGGCTGGCAGTGATTATCTAAGAGTGGTGAAAAACATATCTGTCTCTTCATCGCTAGCACAGTTCAAACGCCAATTAGTTAAGTTGCTGATGAAGGGAACTGGTCCTAACGTTTCCTAAGACTGATTATTTAACTAATTTATCTTTGTATTGCGTATTGGTTGCTTGTACAAATGTTCGATATTTATATTGCGTTTTGGTTTCTTTCTCACGTTTGCCCTTCCGCAGGCGTAATAAACTTATAGGGTAACTTATAATACAAACAGTAATGGTTGACTTACATTTTCTAACCGTTTCCCCATTAGGTGATACTCCTCAATTTGAGCGTTCTGATGCTTTGTGGGTATTGATCTCTTGACACTAATAGGTGGTCGTGGAATTGTTTCCATTATAATCTCCTCTAGTTCCTAGGGGTTTGGTTGTCCTGCGTCGTGGGAGGCGAATAGTAATTTTTAGTCTGTGACATCATAAATAGATTGGATATCAATCAACGGACCGATATAAAGAGTATCTGTTGACTGCCGATTTCGTACCTGCTTTCTCACCGCACTCTTGTGATTTTCACGCTCTTGGTCGTGCCTACGTGGCTTTTGGGAGGACACACAAACGGGCATACAAACGGGCACGCAAAGTTAGCGCTTTATATATAGAGAGGATTACCTTTGCGCTTTACTATTATGAACTGCTAAATTAAACTTGACTGCTGTAGGTTGGCGCTAAAATGATGTTGATAACGAGTGATTCGAAGCTAGCGTCAGGATATGGAATCTGTGCGTAAAATTTCTCCCCATCCTTTGGCGGATCCAAATTCCTGAGTAGTTATCAATTCACCACTTCTTAAATGATGGCAATGGTTATATTGTGTATGTCTTGTACGGAATTGTGGAGAGGATTGTTCTTTTAAGGCTTGTTTTTGGCTTCTCCATGAGTTATCTGCTTTTCATCCACTTTTTTCGATGGCTTGTTCTTACTAGGTATTATCTGGACATAACAGGACCGATGATGGTAGCTGTGCAGAAGGTAAAATTCAGTCTTATTTTTCTTTATTATATTTTTTTATTTTTTTCCTATACCAGATCCTTATCTGTTCTTCTAAATGTACGGTGCCAGGTTCCATTGCAGGTTTCAAAAAACCGTTGGATAGAAATCTTCCCCTCGCTAATTAGTTTTTTTGTTGGTATACGAGATATTCACTTTTGTTTCGCATGCATTCTTTTGTCCCTCTTCTTACTGGTGTTCTTGATTTGTTTGTTTATATGTTTCTTTTTACTTCTTCTTATAGGTGTTTTGCTCTATTATATGTGCGCTGCATGTAATAAAACTTGAAACTTTTCTTCCTTTTCCCTTGTCTGGTTCACAAGGCGCTTCGAGTTAACTGTGAATCAGATCGTTACAGCATGCGTTACACTTAAAAATTGTCACGAACAGGTGACCAGCTCTGTCTGTCTCCCGCCTTTTCGTTGTAACCGGAAATAGGTTAAGTCCTCTGTGCCCCACAGAAGACGAGCTCGTCCTCTGTGCCCCACAGAAGACGAGCTCATGTGATATTTTGGGTAAGCTCTAGGGTTCGAAGCACTGAGCGTGATATGAAAAATATCATGTGCAGTGGTTTGAATCTTTAAATGAACATATCGTGACGAGATACGAAGAGTAGACTAGAGCATTTGGGTGCCAGTCCATATCCTTCTCATTCTTTCTCACCAGCCAATGCGTAAACATTGAGCAACCACCTTTTCAGATCACCACCTTGGCTTTCTCACTTCATGATGGTAAAGTGAAAAAGAAGGAAGAGCTGAGTGAAGTGCAGAAACGGGAAGCAATTACGTGAGTTTGCTGGTTACTGATCTACGAAGTTAGCTAGTTTATTCTTTTTTGTTGCTTCTAGAGAAGTTCCGTCGTTAGTCGAGTATATGTCATATGTCTTCAATTTCCAAGTAGGTTCTAATCCATCTTATATGTTATTTTTGCCTTGTAGTCCTAGAATGCAGTTGAGTACGTTTTTGGACTGTTACTTTCACTGTATTGTAGACGGTTAAAATAGGTATGCTTCAGACGGCTCTTACTGGTCCGGTAAATTTTTTCTCGGATTATGTAGCATTCCTTAGCGGCGTTCACGTCACACCCGGGAAAGATGGAAAGGTGAAGGTTTTTTCCCTCTCCAAAACTCATCAGATTCTCGAACTTTTTATAGCTACTTCTTTAAAGTGTCTCCTTTCTAGGAGCCATCGGCGCTTGGTGCAGCCGTACGCAAGCTGGCCGAGTCTTTTGTGTACTTAATGATCATAGCCACTTTTGGCGCTCGTTATCCTCCGGAGATCATCGCTGAAAAACAGTTGGTTATATCGTCCTCTTAATTTTACTCGTTCCTTGTAATATTCTTCTTCCGGCAGCATATCAGATACTTCGGGAAAGCATTCTTATTAAAAAATGTCGAGTAAAAATCTTGCGTTAATTCAACTGTTCTCGAGGGCACCCATGCCCTCAACATCCATTCAGAATTGTATTGTTGTGTGAGCGCCTATTTAGCTAGCACGTTGAAATTCAGCGGCCAGTCGATGTACGATTCAGTAATTTTGTCCTTTCCAATAAGTCCTTTTGTTCTTTCCTTCCAATCGACGGGCCGGGTGGAAAGCTGGCATTGATTGACCTATATCGATCCACGTCTGGGCGCTTTCAGATTACACCGACGTGCTCTGAAAACGCAGCGTTACTGGACACATCTTGACCGCGTTGGACATGGCCTGTTGTGTTTAGAAAATGTGAAATTGGTCTCTTCTGTTTTCACAATACACTTCTGCCAGCACATCATTTTCTGAAGTAGATTCATTTTCACCAATTGCAACTGCAATCATTTGTAATGTTGAATGGCTAGTTTCACTTGTGATTTGCAATATATTATTTCAAACAGTTGGGCTATGGCTATGCGTGCTTTTCATGTCCCTTGCCGTGGAAATTGGAAATGCCACCACAGCCACTTCTGGGCAAGAGATGTGCACGTTAGGGTGTATAGCCCAACTGGTTGATATCGTAATTTTAAGTGATATATTGTAAAGCGCAACTTGCACCTATCAATTCCTTCCACTAAAAATTAACAGCTGCCTATTCACAGCGCTCGAAGTATTCAAAGCACCTTCCTCATGCTTCTCTCACCGTGTATACATGACTTTTTGAGGGTTGACAGACAGAAAGGTACACCGACAAAGAGACAGAGTTAGTGATTTTTAGTGCCTGTCGCGAGCCAGAGCAGTCCAGTGGATCGTCCGCCCTTGAGGGACGCGAGACATGGCGCTCCTTACGTCCAGAGCTGTCCTAAAGAAGTTTGAACATCGCACTGGTGACCGTCCTGGTGTGCGTTTGACGTCTCGTGGTCTAACGGTCATCACAATGTTACCTGACGTGTCTGGCCCACCTGATCTTCAATTCCTTGTCATAAGCGACGGCGTCCGTGATCTTCGTTCCTTAGAGGCACAGTTCATGATAATTTTGGGTAATCCAGATTATGATTAAAAATGGAAGACAAGATCGGAACTAGTGCGACTAAGGTGAAGAAACTGCTTGCATCGGTGTTTCCAAAGTGAAAAGGGCTTCGAAAAACCGTTAAAAAGGGGGCTGGACGAGAATGAAACCAGAAAAATGAAGAAGAGTGGGGCGTGCGGACGAGCTAAACAGTGTGTTTCACTGCGCGCGTGTGGGTCCTGGTGCGAATAACAGGCAATGGTAAGCAAAAACTCATTCACTTATAAGCATAAATAAACAAAAAACCCTAGTAACAGCAAAAGTAGCTCACCTTTTCCTGCCTCTAGGAGTAGGAAATTAAATAAGGGATCGCGGCAGCAAAAAGAAAAACAGAGGAAAAAAAATGGGAGAAAAACACCGCCTCATCACTCGGCGATCAGCTGACTGTGTGTGGGTCCTAGAACGACTAGTTGCAATCTGTACTGTCTCGACTCCCGTCTGACGTGATGACGTGACATCGATCGAGGGGCGGGAAAGCGAACTACGACAGCAACGGGGCTTCCACTATGCCCTAAGCACCGAGATTGTGGGAGCGAGAGGGTCCCTTCTACCACCCATGGGGGGCGCTGAGTATTCCTAAAGGAAGAACTCAGTAGTCTTTTTTTATCGTGAACCGTGCCTTTAACGTAGCTCGTAGCTGCTTATTCTTTGCACTTGCTTATGTCGGGACTTCAGGCATTGTCTTTTCCACAGCGCGCTAAGTTACACTAACTGCATGTTCGTCCTGCTTTCGTTAATTCCAAGTCTCAGAGGCGTATGTCAAATCAGGAAGTACAACAGCGTCGAAAAGGTGAGCGCGGGGTCGAATGTTCATTGTCTTCTTCACTACTCCCTCGATATTCTCTAATGTTCCTCATCCGGCGTGTTTTCTTCTGCTCAGCTCTAGAGCTAGGTCTTTCATCATGTTCACTTCACAACCTAAGTACACATAGTTTAACTATTCGGAGATATTCGTTCCATTAACGTATAGGGAGCATCAGCTTCTTATTCATTTCTCGTGAACATCGCTCTCGTTGAGTTCATTCTCAAGCCAGTCTTTCCACAAGTGCTGTCGAGCTCGGCCAACATTCATTACACCTGCTCTATGTTCGGTATCATAGGCACGATGTCGTCTGCGAAGAGGAGGTGATGTAAGTAGCACAATAGCGTGATTTCGGTCGTGGAGTTGATGTATCTTTCTGGCCTCATTTGAATCATTGAATCTCAAACATAGCGGCATCTTGTACCCCGCGATACTTCAACGAGTCTTGTAACAGTGTGAATGTGATCGACTGTACTGGACCCTCCGAAACCCTGCTTGCTGGCTTTCCTTCATCTAACGTTCTGCCAATCTGTTAAGGATAGCTTGTGTGAAAAGTGTATAGCTTACATACAGTGGGGGTTGGGCGATATTTGCCCTAATCTACTTTCTTATATTCCCACTTGCTCGTTTTTTACGACGTGGGTGCTTTCCATTCTGGCAGGTTTCACTTGAAGAGCCTAGACTAGGCTTCTGACGTGCTGGCACTTCGAATTTCGGGTGAACTAACGAGCAACATATCTGTCTTGCCTAAGATGATAGGTAGGGTGATAGACATGGCTATTGAAAAGACCCGAGTAGAATTTCTAGACGACTCTCGCCGCTGTACTTCCAGATGCAGTAACAATTCCGTCAGGACCAAAGGGAAGTCATTTTGCTCTTTCAATTACCGAAGCTCTGGCTGATTTTGCGAACGCTCTTCTCGGTCTCGGCGGCTTCGGCCAAAACTACTGCTCCACTCAATTTTTAATCCTCCTTCAGAGCTTCTCTGCGTAAATTTGCAAGTCCGCAGACGTTAGTTGACGATTGTTTGTAGCTCGCACGATTGGTGTCAGCTCGAGAGCCTTCGAAGGGAGACGTCCCTTGGTTGCTTGTGTGCTCTCCGTTTTCCTAACACTGTCGTAAAGATGTTCAACGAGCCGGATCTTTCTCTGTCGATGATGTCGATATCGAATTCTTCCCACAAAGCTAAAAGGACAGCGAAGTGACCCCAATTGATGAAGTTTTGGGGCATCCGCTTTCTGAACTTCGCAGCTCTTTCCGTGCGCTGAGAAACGGTACATGGATAGACCGTGGTCCAATCCCATATAAAACATTGGAACAACAGCGAACTCAGGCAAAACTTTTGATTGGAGATAGTGTGGTCTACTTTGTTATGGAAATGCTCATATAAGTTCGTCGTAATTGGAAGAGCTTTTAGAAGTACGAATCGCCATGGATGGTGAGGGTCAACAGGGTAACCTCGAACAGTCATTGGATTCCGTTGCGTGAGTCCTCTCGGTAAGCTTTACCAGGTCCATATGAAGCGCTTCCAGCTCCTTTGCACTATGGCTACCTGTTGGTGCGTAGGCAACGAAGATTACTAGAGCTGAGGTTGAGCCGATTCTTCTCAATGGTAAACGTCGGGTTCACGTTGTCGACCTTTCGTGCAAATCGATATTCATGGCCTATTGCGTATTGACGAGGACAGCTACACCACCCATGTCACTGCCTTCACATTTTCCATGGAACGGTTCTCCTCCGTCCTCGGAGATGCTTTGCAGTATGATGACGTCGTGCTTGATCTTCCTAACTTGCATGATCATATCTCCGATACACGCTTCCTATGCAAAGTCGTGTGTCGTGCTTTGAAATTACAGTTCGCCATTATAACCCTCTTTCGGACAGCTTTGAGATTTTCACAGCCTTTCCCGAGCAGTCTTACCCATTGCCCTGTTGGGGGTTCCCTCAGGTTAATCTTGGTACCGCGTGCTGCCCGTGGTACACCTTGTTTCTGCGTTTCCGCGGGCTGCACTTGGTGTATCACGCTATTGTATTGGCTCTTTTATCTTTGTTTTTTAACGCTTTTTCATGCTCCAGGGAGGTGAGTATATATGTTTGGGCTAAGAGAGTAGCGTATACGTGCGACTGTGTGATCTGATGTAACGCTCGCACTGTCCATTCTTTTCAAACAGTACTTCGATCACAATCCGGTTTAATTCATTATTCATTGATTTAACATATTACAACATATTACAGCATAGATGTCATAATATTAGCGAATATTTACAAATAGTCAATTAGAACACCCTCGTGAAATGATTGGAAACTTGATGTTCTTCTTGGTTCAGGAAATCAGTAACTAGGGCGGATGTAGTGTAGTGGCAAGTGGCACACTATCACACACACGTGTTCGCAGGTTCGAATCCCAGAACAATGTCCGCCCAGGCCAACCAACCCTCCAGTGTTGGTCCAGAGTCGTCTAGGAGAAAAAAGCGTTGGATCATGCAGCAGCTGACCACCGCAACTCATTGTATAGGCCACAAGTATTCATTACGCCATCACGATTCTGAGTGGATGTCGAATGCGAGGGCTCATCCTCATCTCAACGGGATGGATCAGCGCCGGAGGAGTTTTCCCTTCACTCCTTCCACTTCGTAACATGTGGCGAAATGATCTCTCCGAGTCTCCATGCTACCAAAATGGACTAACTTATGCGACTCTTGAATTTCTTGGCCCTTTTCCTTTTTTTTCACTACGGAAAGTGCATGCCAGACGTTGACTACACTGGTTTGTGTATTCAGCTGATAAAAAGGCATGACTACCACTTGGTCGTTTCTCTAATAAAAAGGGTGCATGAACACATTTGATCGGGAAGGTCAACGGATCCATTTGCAGGATTGTAGTCTTCTACCACCACTGGCTTAATCGATTGGCCTTGGGACGCATCATGGCACGTCGATAACATGTCCCTCTCGCCCGTCTATTTGTCTGACATCTCCGCTATTGAGCGTTCTTGAGCGTACCGTTCTTACACATCTAATGTAAGTATCCGCCAGCACAACATAATCTAACATATTTGTGACGTTCGTATATGCTCTCGAAGTACGACTTGGCCTCGTCGAAGAGCGCAACGGACCCTGCGGCTCATGTTTGCTGCGGATCCCGGTTGTATGTCGTTTGGCGCAGCCCTTCGCAGCCACTTTACGATAGGGCCGCGTAGGTTTCACTTGCCACCCATACAACGCAAATTATGCGTCAGCCAACTCATCCAAACCAGTCAGCCTCTCTTTACGATCAGCTATCGGAATAGTCAGAGCTTCTTCGCACTGCAGTACCGGTCAGTGAAGTATGCGTTTCCACTTTTTCAAACGTAACTGCTTCGAAATAGCATCTTTACATTCGGTTTCGCCACTGTGAATGCCTATCAATGAATGTGGTTAGAAAGCTAATTGTGGAATATTTTGGAAGACTTTAGTCAAGAACAGGGTTGAGCTCCATAATACCAGTAAGACTTCACTCTGTCCTAATTTTCCATTTCTCAGCGCAACAACTTGCCTAAGAGCGAATATAACAAGTAAGACACCAACGCTCCGTAGCATAAACTTTGAAATCAGTGACCGCTTGAGACGGCGTGACATGAAATTGATGAGTTTGTCGATCTCTTCCTGAGAGATGTTCTCCCATACATTCTTCAGTTGAGAAGCTTGTCGTGCTTGTTGTGGGCACAAAGGCTTTTAACTCGACACTCGAGCCAACCCTATAGATGTTCATTGGGACTCAATCTGGGGATCGCAACAATGGCCACGGTAGCAGGCGAACGGAATTTGTTGGTGAGCAGCTCCGATTTGTGCTTCGAGTCATGATCCGAGGAAAATTAAGACACCGGGGCCAGTACTGCGAACGGTGCATATCTTGGAATTCATCTTACCCTCAATACTTCAGAGGGGGCACACTCCTTTACCACAGAAGCTGCCGTGAACAATCACCGTACCCGCGCCATACTTCACGGTCGTCAGCTGGTAACTTGCATGGCATCTGGTACCGGACGCCACACAAACTTGATTTCACCCTTACCTGACTGCAAAAACTTGGGTTCGTCACTTTAGATGGCCTTGCGCTACTGCTGGATTGCCCAGTTTTTGTGAGCATGAGCCCAATCGAGAAGCGCTTTGCGATTCTTGGTAGAAATCAGCGGCTTCTTAGCTGGACGACATCCAAACAGACCGACCTCTCTCAAAAAACGTAGAACAGTCTCTACGGATGGATTGGTCTGTCGGACGTCGAGATTTCGCAAAAATTTTGACGTGAGCCATTTCTTGCACGCTGCACAACTTTTTTGTGAGCAAGACATAGCGTCAATCTCACTGCCTTCAGATGACCTTGTGGCCTTATGTCTCTTCGAAATCGTTCGTACGAATATAACTGGCATGCCCCGAATTTCGGAAATTCGCTTGGATGTTAAGGGTTCCTGGAAGCCCCGAATAACGGCGTCAACTTGATCTTGTCGTAACATACAGATTCCCTAGTGCTTTAAAGAGCCCTATGTTGTACAAGGTGCATGACGTGACACAGAGGAGCGAGTATAACCTTGAAATTCCTGACATAAAAACCCACGAGTTATCGAAGGCGAAAGTGTGCGTTGGGAGGCTGTTTGAAAATTAAGCGCCAGTTACGGTTGGAAGTGTGCTGCTAGACTGCTGCACAAGTGTAACGTTACTAACTTTTTAAGTTACTAGGAGTGAAGGCTCAGGGATCACCAAACTATTCAGTCATCCTCATCAATCGAGTAGCGAGGAAGGAAATTGTGAAGAGTTTTAGAAGCTATCAGCCTCATCCATCCCTTTATGTGAATTATATCAGTGATATTCATTTTGAAGTCGCATCAATATTTCAAACTCATTCACATTCCTAGCGCACAGTAACACACTTAACTGTTTTTCTACACTCTTAGTTCTAAAAGGATAATGCTGTAGATTAAATCCAAGAAATCATGCATATAAAAATGCTCGAAAAATTCAATGCTGTAGGTTAAATCCAAGAAATCATGCATATAAAAATGTTCGAAAAATTCCAAAGCACTTCTACTGTTCTCGAAAAAGATTGATCAGAGGTATCTTGGAAGGTATCAGTTACCTCTGCATGGTGTGATTTCGGATTTGCGGACTTTCTGTTCTTCTTGCTGAACTTCTTGAGTTTTCTTACTCTTCATTTGTACTCAGCATTTCTTGACAGCTGTTTTCATATTCTTGTGGAGCTACAAAACTGTTAGTAAAAAAGATTTATGATCATTTGATGAGGATGTTCCTCCCGAAAACCGCTCCAGGCAATTAATGCTAGATGGAGTTTGAGCAATCAACTTAATGCTTGTTTACCTCCAAGAGAAAAGGTTAGGTGCGCATTTGAGTATTTCAGTAGCGCTCAAAAGTATTCGGCCAAACGCTTTCACGCTTTTTCGTTCGTAACTTTTTCCTTCGTGGAGCAAATCGCACGAAATTTTGATATGTTTAACTAGAGTACATCTTACACCATCCAACCCTGTCTCACGGCAAAGCAGCAATATCCACTTAACTGAGAGCACGCTATTTTTTGCGGTAGCAAAATTCGCTAAAGCAAAGTTAGTGACGTCTGCAGGTATTCGCACGTCATATGCATTATTCTTCTCTACTGCTTTCGGCATTAGCGCTTGTACACTTTGGGCATGACAAAAGGAAAGAAATCTTAGAAGGACCAATGTCTGTATTTCCAGTTGATTTTGAGTTCGTGCCCTTCGGGATATGTAGAACATGATCAAAATGCAGGTTAATAGTGGTAAATATTCACACCACATCAATGCTACACATATTGAAATTTCGCATGATTAGATTAAGTAGGAAAGAAGTTACGACTGATAAGTACAACTGAAGAAGCATTTCGCCGAATACTTTTGAGCGCTACTGTATTTCTTCATCTATGCACGATAATAACTTCTAAAACCAATGAATTAATAATTTTATTTCTTGTCAAACCATTATTCCATATAATCTTTACAATTTCTTCACTTCCAACTAGATTAAGGGATGTTTGGGAGTTCGATGACCCATGAGTCTTCACACTCAATCAAGCTCGTCACCGCCTGGTGCGAAGCCACTCTAATTAGGCCAATAGCTGATCGTAATTCGAGAGGCTGACCGCTTCGGACGAGTTGGTTGACGCAGAATTTGCTTTGTATGGGTGGCATTTAAAGCTCATGGGTCCCAATGGCAAAGTGGCTACGGAGGGCCGCGCCAAACGACCGCCTCCCATGACTTTGCCAAGCAGCCACGATTCCGTCACATCTACACCGAGGTCCCAAGGCTCCGCTTTTGACAGTGAAGGAGAAAGCAATCTAGCGGCTCTTGTCCTCTCTCTCCACTTATCAGCTCCGTTCACTTGCTATAAGTTCCTGTCACCATCATATACGGTCCCTTTCCATCCCACACTATCTACTAAAGTTTCTAGGCTCCACAGATGACACGAAAAACGTAATGACTTCCGCGACTCTTGCGTTTCATGCTTTTTATTGGTCCTCATCAATTGTTATGGCTTCATATCTTCTATATAAATGCTTCCTTTATGTCGCTTGTACACCGTCCGAATTAGAAAGGTTTAGGTCTAGAGGGCAGAAGTGATGAATTTCCGGTGACACGGCCACAACCATCAGTGCCGCTTGTATTCTTTCCAAATAAGAACGGCCCAGGTCCAGGAGATCGATTATGATTTTCTGGTCGCTTACACGTACATGCACTGCGACGCACACACACCGACACATGCCGGCACACGAAACGCTACGCTAACCAACACTCACAACGGCACACATCAACACTCACACCGACGCAGCGAATTATACAAAACTACTTCTAGAAAAGCCATAGAGTTCTGTCTCTGAACGTTTTTCTTCTGAATTCAATTTTAGATGAGCCCTCACGCCGTTGATCAGTTTACAGATATCTTTACAGATATATTGCTCTCCCTTACATGCAGTGGTTTATGTGGTGGTTCCTCGTTATCTTCTTGATCCGAGTCAATTACTACTTCGCTTGGATATTTGGTTGGTTTCATTTAAATTTTGTCACATATTTTCACCACTTGGATCGCCCCCAGCAGTCGCCGGAATCTCCTCCTGCTTGCGTTGAAGTTGACCCGCCGCCTGAATTTTCCCAAGTTCAAAAGCTCTGGTCCAAGAGAACAAGAGCTATTGATTTCCAGCGAAGCACACACAGAGATCGACACATGCCACCACCCGTCGACATTTCCATCCTACCGCCTGCACTCCTGCCAAAATTGAACGAACAAGTTTAAATAAACTATTTCATTCACTCCCCGCCCTCCTGTAGGCGGAGTAGTGCCACTGCCACCTATCTTCACCATTCCCATTCTGCCGCCTATACACCTAGCAAATTTGAATGTCCCATGTCCAAATTACTAGTTTTACGCACGCCTCGCCCGCTTTGTACGGAGTCCAGTCTTACCGCCTATAATAAGGGTTCCCACGATGTTGCCTTTACTCCTGCAGAAGTTTGTTCGCTCTAGGGCTCTAGGTCCAACTGTGGGCGGAGTCCGAATTTGTCACCCACCATGAGTGTTCCCATCCTGTCACCTGTACTCCTTCCAAATTTGAATGCTCTAGGTCCGGTAGGATAGGAGTTATGGATTTCCGGTCAGATAAACACCCACAAACACACTGACAGACACACTCAGCGGATTATAATATCTGCATTTCTGCGACTGGTTATACTAAAAAAATAGCGTTGCAAAAGTTGGCTTTCAAATAGTTTATATGCTAAATCTATCGAGGAGAGGGTTATTATACAAAGGCTTCTGATGCGTCCACTGCGTTCATAAGCAACAAGAATCAAGTTCATGCATAGTGCTGAACTTGTTAGCTTCGTCTGTGGGATCTTTTACGAGTGGCGTAGTGGCAACCGTTCGCACCACTTCCATCGCTAGGTTCATCCCTGGTTCGCTGGCTTCAAGAAAGGAGACACGGGTTCGAAGAGAAGCCTCGGTTTGGACACCCCCTCGCCATCAACGGCTCCGTCATTCTCGACGTCAAAGAGGATCCGGAAGTTTAAGGCACAGTTCGCGATTAAGATATTTTATTTATTTAGATACGAGTTTGCCCCTAGGAATACCCAGCGGCCCCCAAGGGTAACAGGAAGGACGTTGTCGAGTCCTAAAACTCAACAGCTAGGGAGGGCGTAGTGCGGATCGCCCGGACTTCCCGCCCCTCGATCGATGTCACGTCAGACGAGTGTCGAGCGATACAGATTGCAGTTTTCGTTCTAACAATAAGACCCCCACACAGGACTCCCACTTACAGCTGATCGCCGAGTGATGAGACGATGTTTTTCCTCCCATCCTTTTTTCCTCTATTATTCTTTTGCTGTCGCGACCCTTATTTGATTTCCTGCTCCTAGAGGCAGAAAAGGGTGAGCTACTTTTGCTTTTACTAAGGTTTTTTCTTTTACTTATGCTTATGGGTGAATGAATTTTAGCTTACCGCAGTCTGTTATACGCATCAGGACCCACACGTACGCAGTGAGACATTTTGTATAGCTCGTCCCAATGTACCATTCTTCATTCTGCTCTCATTTTCGTCCAGCCCCCTTGTCTAACGATTTTTTGAAGCCTTTTTTCACCTTGGAAACACCGATTCACTCAGTTTCTTCACCTTCATCGCACTATTTCCATCTTGTCTTCCATTTTTTGTCGTAATCTAGATTACCTGAAATTATCGTGGATTGTGACTGAAACACCCGCAGTCTCGCGACGAGACATGGGTGTGCCCAATCAAGTGTCGTTGGTTGCCTTCAGGTCCTTGGTTACAGAAATGTGCTGACTCGATGGATAGCTCATGTCTTGCGATAACACGCGGTACATCCGGGTATCCATTTATGAGTCCCTCCTTCTCCGCCCACATCGCAAGGAGTTTCTGGAGGACCTAATTACTGGATATGGAAGCTGGATCCTCTACCACGCCGTCTGGCTCGTGCGAGGAGTACAGCCGCCGAAACAAGCCAAATGCGGCCTCTACCCCAAGAAGTTTCTTATTTGCTGCTTCTGGAATCCAAAAGGAATGCTCTACTGCGAATTGCACAGGCAAGGCCTTACCGTCATCGCTCGCTATTGAGCTGTAGAAACTTGCGGAAGCCTTCGAGAAAAAAGGCCTAGACGGGGTTTGTGGGTCTCCTCCATGACAACGCTAGGCCTAATATACCTAAAGATACCCGTGCTAAATTGGAGGAGCTAGGCTGGACAGGTTCCACATCCACCCTATTCACCTCATACTGCCCCTTGAGATTACCACTTCTTCCGGCCCCTCGAGGTTTCCCTAGCAAGAAAAAAATTAATCAACTGTGACCACCTTGAACAAGTGGTCGGTGATCTCTCTGACTCCCAATCTTCCCATATCGCTGACCTGCCCGTCAAGATGGGTCAATGTTATAACTAACGGTGATTACTATACAGGGTGCACCATAAATATGGTAACAACTTTTCGAACCTCCGTAATTTCCTTGTCTGGAGGGTCTTTCCAAATCTGCACCTGCCCTTATTTTTATGAAATACCTTAGGCCACATACTTACTTTGGTGCTTTCGAGTCGTCGGAATTCTGAAAACGGTGGAGCTCCGCAGACACCCACCAACCGTCACATCATTGCGCGCATTCGATGAATCCTTACCGAAATCGCTCCTCGTTTCAACGTTTCCCACATGGCAGTCTTTTGAAACGCGATGCGCAGACAGGTCAACGACAAATCTTAAAACGGTCATCTTCTCTCACATACTCCCCCTTTCCTGAGTACAATAACTTGGAAGCTGTACGCTGCGGAACCTTCAGATACACGAGAAAAACGACTGCTGATTTGTTTGTATGTTCTAATTCAATGGGAAGAGTCTACCCAGAGTAAACACAACTGTATCGGAATAAAATTCGAAAGCCTTATAAGTTTCTTGAAGTGAAGAAACTGGAGAGAAAAAACTAATTCTGTGCGCTACTTGCGCGGCACGCTCTTCCACAAACCTTTGCTTGACCAAAGGGTGTTCAGCGTGGGAGAAATGTTGAGATCCCAGAGTATACGTGTATTTCACACTACGAGTGCTGAAGTCGTCAAGAATAGTCAAATCGCCTCTCATAACCATTTTCCCTCTTTTATGATGGTTTGAGCTAGAATCTCTACCATCAGAGCGATATCGCAAATTTTAGTCGCGAAAAGTGCAGAACTTAATCAGAACCTCTGTTTTTCTGAAAGGATGCAGCTCAGATTAGAAGAATTTTTTAGGGATGCGTTTTGAAAACTACGGTGCACTCGCTCACGAAAGGGAGAGGATCAAGTCTGTTACTGAGGGAATGTTCGCGATTTTACTCCAGCTTCCAATCCTCCTACGAATTTCCCGGACCACCATTTTATGGGACGCTGGATATAGTCTATACTGGAGAGGAAAGCCTGCGCTTCCAAACGCATAATTGCTGCTAATCCTGATAAATTGAAAAAAGCTTGGGCTAGAGTTTTTCAAGAAACTCTGCGTCCCACCGTCGATGAGTAGCCGAAGCGTCTCCTAGCTATAATTAGTACAGGGAACGGTTACATAAGATCGCTGTGTGTTCGCTTTGTAGATGCGATGCATAGTAAATAACTCACATGAGTTCACCATGCATCAATGAGAACTGGCGCTTCTGTAGCCCAATTCTTTTGTTACCATATTTATGGCGCTCCCTGTACTGTTGTTTAGCTTGCATTGTTTGCTGAGTTGTAAAATGAACAGAAGTATCTCAACTCTATCAAAACATTTTGATCAACCTAATACTTGTCCCATAAAATTCACTTCCAAAATATCCGGCTGCTGTGAATACCGCAAATAATTGACCTTGCATTCGTCAGTGAGAGGGAAAAAAGGCATAACGGTATAATTCGATGGTTCTTCAGAACTCGGAGCTCTAGAAGTTCCTAGGGTAGGTTTTCATTTTCTTCACATGACGAGAGTTCTTGGTCTTTCCTTCAAGGTGCGTATAGCCGAAATTAAGGGAGTGGTTCTGGGTAACACTCACGGTTCTGTAATGAGCTTCGCATTTTTTGAGGCAGAAGAATGCCATCTTCGAGTGTCCACACAATACGCATGCACCACAAGACCTTTTCTTTCGGATTCGATGTTACAAGAAGCTTGCGGAGGCTGATTGGCCTAAACATGGCGAATTTACGCCAGTTACACAGTTACACAGAAGTGAGAACAGCCTTGTAACAAGTATTGTGTTGTTCGAGAAGTAACTACGTTTTTGGAAGCGATTTCTTCAGACACATGTTTTAGAAGCTTTTCAAAGTTTGAACGCTTTTAAGCCGACATATATTGCAGGTATATATTTAAATTTGTTGCTAGGAGAAACTGAACAAAATTGTCTCTCATTTATATTTATATTATATTTATATTTACATTTATATTTATCTCTTATTTATAATTTTAGGGACAGCTTGAATGTGTTGTGTTAGATGAAGCATTTCCGGCACCTTTTACTATTTTACTTCCGTCGGTGCAAAAGAACTGTTGTTGTTTCTCACGATATATGTAGAACACAAGATGTCAATGCCTTATCAGAGAGCACATGTAGAAACCCTTTCGCAGCTCTTTGCTTTGGCTTTTTTGCTTCAAGATGAGCTGTCCAGTAGGCATTGTAGATGAACTTCTGATGGCATTGATTAAAGCCGACCGGCATGTACTTTGAGAAGACCAGTTGGATCCATTGGAGCAGTTGAGGAAAACATCAAATTCTTAGATCAGTAAAAAAGTTAGACGTTCAGGTGCAAGATGGACTAATGGCGATCTACTTGACGCACCGAGTTAGTACCCGCGACTTTCACTTCATGCGCAAGAAATCCCATCACTTTCCGAAGCGAATGGTGGCTACTAGTAAAATTCGGAATGATTACGATAATGTTTCTTGTTAACTATCATGACCGGTACCGAATAAAATGACCTGCTCAAAAAAGGCTCAAAGCTGATCTATATCAGAAGAAGGTTCTCTATCAATCTGATGGGATTACGAGGGTACGATATAGTTTGGAAATCTCCCAAGGAAATCTGGCTTTCTCCTTTACTCATTAGAATTCTACTTAACAGTCAACAAGCAATCATCTAATTTTCTGACGGTCTTGTGCGGTTTAGGACCAGCGAAGTTTCTTCAGTTAGTCACTCCATCCTTTTGCAGAGCAAGTGCGCCCTTAACCTCCCATGGGTACCAGAATGTAACGAGAGTAGTCCAGCTCTCGTCCTTGCGTCTCACCGCGTGTCCCCCATCGTTTCTTTTCGTTCCACCTATACGCTTCGGCATCACGAATGCGCTTGTCTGCGCTGCGGAGGTTGAGACTTTTCTGCTTTGCGCGGTTGATTCTCAGCAGGATTCGCTCCAACACTCTTTGTGCGCGAATCAACACTAGTGTTCACGTCTTGTTCTCCGCCCACGTCTCGGATGCGTAACAGAGTGCGGGCATTACCGTAAAGTCAAGAAGGTTGGCTCGTACTTTCTTGCCCGATACGAGCTGAATCGCTCCTGTGATGTTTCCCTTTGTCGCCCGCGCGCATCTTCTGCGTGTAAGTTGTTGTTCATGGAGATGCAGAGGCCGAGGTGCGCACAGGACTCGATGTACAGTAGCATGGCTTCTTTGAGTAAGATGGGTGGCTCATTTGCCCATTCGTTTCGCATGTCTTGCTCCTTTTCATTGTGAAGCCAATGACTTCGCTGACATCGTCCAACTCAACCTCCATCTGCTGCAGCTCCTCTCGAGTTGATGAGGCCGATATCGCCTGCGAAGCGCGTGCTGACGATAAAGATACTAATGTAAACGGCCGTCTACATTGGTGCCGTCATCCCGTCCAGTTGCAGCATCGCGTGGTCGAGCGCGGTGGTGAATAGTTAGAAGATATTGTATCCTTGCGTGACTCCTTTCTCAATCGGTACGCCCAGCTCTTCTTGGAACATGCGGATGGTGGTAAATGTGTATGTATTCGCAGCAGGTTGGTTTAGCGTGGGTCGACTCCTGCATCGTGGAATGCGTTCCAGACAGAGTTGAGCTGCACATTGTCGAATGCGTTCGCATAGACGATAAAGCAGAGAACGATTGTGTGTATTCCTTGGTCCGTTCTATCAGCTGCCTGATGGTGTGGATTTTACCATACATCAGAAGCCTATGTGAAAACCGGCACATTCGACTGGTTGATAGTCGTCCTGTTGCCTTTCGAATCTGTTCAGCATAATCTCTTCATTTGGGTGCGCTCGCCATCCTTGAATAAGAAATTATCTGGTCCGGAATCCTCTGCGCGTCCAGGTACTTACTATAGCGCTTGGTGAACTGCTTGATGACAATAAGTGACGCCTGCTCCTAGAAATCCGCCGAGATGTGGTCCGGTCCGGGTGCCTTACCCAGCTTCATCTGACGTACGTCGTGTTCTACCTCCCAATCTTCTATCCGCGGAGCCACCTCTTGTGTTGGCGTAGGGGTACAATAGACCGGTATCGGAGGAGATTCGTGTAGTAGGTGGCGGCAATCTCCTCGATGGTCGTTCTCGATGTCTGCGTTCTGCCTCTCGCGTCCCTCGTAACCGTGGTGACTAAGCGAGAGTCATTAATGTCGTTACGACATTAAAGGCACAATTCATGATAATTTTAGGTTATCTAGGCTATTACGAAAAATGAAAGAGAAGGTGGAGAATAGTGCGATGAAGGCGAAGGAAGCTCGTGAACAGCAGCTTCCAAAGTGACAAATGACATCGAAAAAATGTTTGAAGGGGATCGAAGAGAATGAGACTAGAAAAATGAAGTATAAGGGGTGTTTGGACGAGCTACACAATGTGCGTCGTTGCGTACTTTTGGCTCGTGGTAGCTATAGCTGTAGAATAGCTGACTACAGTAAGCGAAAACGCCCTTCGAAATTCATTCACTTACAAGCATAAGTTATCTAAAACACTGTGAACTGCAAAAATCGCCCACGTTTACCAACCTCTTGGGGTGGAAGACTAGAAAAAGGACCGCAGCAGCAAAAAGAGTAACAGAGAATAACAGAATAGGAGAAAAACATGGCCTCATCACTCGACGATCAGCTGTTTGCTCGCTGAGCGTGTGGGTCCTGGCACGAACATTGCAATCTGTATCGTCTCGACACTCGTATGACTCATCATCGGTCGATGGGCGTGCTAACCAACCGATCCGGTAAGGGGCTCCTACTATGCCCTTGCTCTCGGGTTTTTGTGCCCGACAGCGTCCTTTTTGTTACTATTGGGACCACTAGGTAATATTGAGGGGAAATTTGAGAAGTCATTTCAATGGTGGACTGTGCCTTTGAAACTTTCGTGTCTTTCACTACGATACCTCGGTCGATTTCGACCAGATGTTTTATCCGATGATGGACTAGAAATCCGACGCCGTCGACGTTTCTCCCATCAACGTTCGCTCCAAGAACATAGGTGGCCGTCGTTGGTCTTCTTGATGGTATTTTCCTCGGTTTTCGTCTCTTGAAACACAATGATGTCGAAGCAAAGCTTCTTGCCGGCCTCATTAAAGATGGTTTGGTCGCTCTTGAGGCAACGGTAAGGCAGTTGTAGGTGCAAATTCGCGGGCAGTCTCCATGCCTCGAAAGCTTTTCGTCGTGTGCACTTCAAAACCTGCGGCAGTTTTTGCCTACAGGTCCCTTCGAATCGCCGTTTGTTGCAGTGCAGTTAGAGCTCGCGTTTCTATCTGCGCCGCTCCGCACTCTCTCTGTGGGTGTTGTAGGTGATATATCAATCCCCGGGTAGCTAGCCCATCGAGGCGGTGATCACTTCATAGGTGGCCGTCGTGTTAGCCAGATGGGCCAGTTTTAGGATTGGGAGGGGGTGGGGTTGCCAAAACGAGGATATCAAATCTTATGCCCAATTTTTATCATTGATTGAGGTTCCTTCATCAAGAAACAGTTTTTTGAAACGCTCAAAAATCATAACTATTTTTCGAACAAATGACAGAATCGACTTTCGGTTCCACCGCGCTCTGGGTAGAGAATACCATCCGTCAAGCAACAGAAAATTTCGTGAAGGGCACTGGTTCGAATGAGGTACCAATCGAGGCATTAAAAGCGTTCGGGTGGCGAAATCAGGTGGTTCACGCGGTTTTTGAGCACTGCCACTGCTGAAAGAATAATCCAGTTTATGAGAAGCAATCATGAGTATTCCAAAAATCGCGTTATTGGGTTGACTGCACATAGCATGAAAATACGTAAGCAGCTGGTCGACCCATGTTTAAGGGAATCAGTCACGCTTCACAGGAACAATACAAGTTCGTGCCTGGTGGTCCACCTTGGATGCCAGCCTTATAACTAAACAACTGATGTAGAAGTATCCACGGAAGCGTAGACTCTGCTACTCTCCTTAATCGGGAGCCGTAATGCGCCTTCATCGCCTATCTCGTCCATTTCCACGAGAGCGCTCCGAGAAGGAGCGTCTAGATTAGCTGATTTCGCTAGTTGTGGACAAGCACGTCTTAACTAACCAGGAAAGGATCCCAAGTCGAAGTGGCCATTTGAAGAGAGCCATATTCCCAGACGTATTTTCGGATGCTGATCTCAAATCTGCTTCCAAATTTGCCAAGCGACTCTCTGAATGGAGTTATGAAGTGATTTCAGGGAGGCCTAACGTAAGCGAACTTAAATTACATGGATGTGAAGTCTACCAGCGGCGGATTGGAGCAGTGGTAAGGGTGACGCTTCATAAAGGAGAGACTAGAGCTCGGCTTTTGTGTGGGGCGAGAATTTTGCATAGTGTTGAAATTTTTCCTTGTAGCCTAGAAATCCCTTTGAAGTGAATCTGATATTTTCAGCTTGGGTGTTCAGCAGCTCGGAAAACGTGTCCATTTTCTTCCGAGTTGAGCAGGCGACAAAGCATTCGTCTACATAACGGCAGTAGAGCACAGGCCGGCGATCAAAACGGGCCTTTCTATTTTTGACTGGTAAACAATGGCTAGCACTGGTGCCAGCCGCTGGCCCATAGAACCTCGTGGTGTTAATGAGGTGGGTGGGGAGAAATGTTAATAATTGGGTCAACACGAGGTTCACCAGACATGTTATCCTATCGGTAGGACCTCCTACGTTGCCTATGATGGGGCGAACTTTAAATTCGAGGAATCGAGGGACGACAAGGTGTTAGGTGAAAGTTCATGCGTTTTTTTAAAGTCATAGAGAAATGAGCAGTCTGGGAGGTCACACTGTAAACGTGTGATTAGTGAGGTAAATCTGATCTATGTGCTATGTTCAACCAAACACTGTTTAAACGACGGTACTGCCTTTTGTAATCCCCCTCTGACGATTGCTTGAAAAGGGGCCCATCCCCTAGGTGGGCTTGTATGATGGCAACATCCAGATTTTGTATCATAACCACAAACTCGCCTCCCTTGTCGCTCACCGAAATCTTGATGTTTCTGGAGTTCAAAGGACCTTGAAGCTCGGCAAGCCCTCGCTTTTGCGCTGCGGTGATGTTGGGAACGGGTGGCCGGTGGCTATGCCGTCTCAGAATTGAGAAAACAGGCGTCGCAATGAGGGGGAATTTTACATCGACGGCGGGATTTGGGTCCTGTGGTCTGAAAAATAAGGGAAAAAAGGGGATCGCGGAAAAGTTTGACCTTGCTGGATGTTTTCCTGTTGGTTGGCCTTTTGGCGCAGGTTGTCCTGTGGAGCCTGAAGACCCCCCAGGAATTTCCGCGATACGCCACGGCCTATCACCTGTGAAGGTGCAAAGCTGGTACCTGGACCAAGAATCGATAGCGCATTCTCAGGAAGACTGATGCCGTCTATAACAGTAACTCTAGATGGTCTAGATCCGGATTCCCCATTGTTGTCAGTTTGGCGGTGTCCTACAATATGGAGTTAGGAACCTCTCGATGTGAATTAGGAGACCTTTCTAGGTCAGTATGTCTTCTGGACTAATTCTGAAACAATTTGGCGCCTGAACGGGTTGGATCGCAAATAATTTTTGACTCACCCACGACCTTCCTCCAAAGGCTGATAGACAAACATCGTTGACTACACACTTCTTTGAACACACAATTGACTAACAAAGCGAACACCTGATTCTTTTTGCTTCTCCATGTAGTCAGTATGCGTAGCTGTTACTCTTGTATTTGCCTACTGTCAGCTGGGAGACTGCATACCTCGTGCAACTTCATTCTCGAAATAAAGTTCGGGATCGTCCTATGCTGGAGGCAGCGTTGTAAGAAGTAGGTGGTCTTCTTAGCTACGACGAGCTTCAGTGAGATGGCTTGGCTGGTACATTCTTCAGAAGTGACCATGATCGACTTTCAATATGAGTCTCGGTTTGAAGGTGTTTTTGCATTTCCCCAGCCAAGATAAGACAACTCTTTATTCGGCCACTAACTGAAATATTATAAACTCTGAAAGAAAGGTATGAGCGTCTGCGCGCGCTGTTATCATAATTTTGGCCTACCCTGTAGATCATAAAAGGAATGAAAAAATGTTATAGAAGCCTTTACTGGGATAAGATCGTGCTTTGCGGAGATCAGCACGATGGCGGGGAGCGCACATTCTTCGGCGGGAGAGGGAATGCATCACCACTACGTCGTGGTGACCGTCTATGATGTTGCTGACAACTGTGCATTTTGATTGGCGTTTTCTCCAAGCTTTGAGCAAGCAAGCTTTGAGCGCTCGCCATTTTTCTTTTTTGAGAGACACATTGGCAGTTTTAAAATCTATTTGTGAGCAACATTCCGAGCTCTATCGATATACAGTACCGGTTAGTGAAGTATGCATTTTCACTTTTTCAAACGTAACTTCTTTAAAACGGCATCTTTACATCTGGTTTCCCCACTGTGAATGCCTATCAATGAACGTGGTCAGAGAGCGAGTTTTTAGTCGCATGAGCTAATTGTGGAATATTTTGAAAGACTTCAGTCAAGAACAGTGTTAAGCTCCATAATACCAGTAAGACTTCACTCTGTCCTAATTTTCCACTCAGCGCAACAACTTGCCTAAGAGCAAATATAACAAGTAAGACATCAATGACCGCTTGAAAGGGCATGGCATAGACTCGATGAGTTAGTCGACTTTTTTTGAGGAATGTTCTCCCTCACATTCTTCAGTTGAGGACCTTGTCGTGCTCGTTGTGGGTCCAGAGGCTTTTAACTTGACACTCGGACCACTCCCACAGATTTTCATTGGGGCTCAGATCTGGGGATCGCAACGGCCACGGTAGCAGAGCAACGGAATCATTTGATGAGCAGCTTCGATTTGTGCTTCGGGTCATAGTCCTGCTGGAAAATTAAAACACCGAGGCCAGTACTGCGAACAAACGGATAGATAATAACCTCTATAATGTTGGTGCATATCTTGGAATCCACCTTACCCTCAATACTTCAGAGGGGGCACCCATAGAAGCTGCCATAAACCATCACCGCACCCCCGCCATACTTCACGGTCGTCAGCTGGTAACTTGCATGGCATCCGGTACCGACTGGATGTCATACAAGCTCGATTTCATCCTTGCCGGACAGCAAAAACTTGGATTTGTCACTTTAGATGGCCTTACGCCACTGCTGGATTACGCAGTTTTTGTGACCATGAGCCCAATCGAGAAGCGCTTTGCGATTTTTGACAGAAATCAGCGGCTTCTTTGCTGGACGACATCCAAACAGACCGGCCTCTCTCAAAAAACGTGGAACAGTTTTTACGGATGGATTGGTCTGACGGGCGTTGAGATTTCGCAAAAAAATTTGGCGTGAGCCACTTCTTGCACGCTGCATCATTTTTATGTCGACAAAACAGCGTCAGCCAACTGAATACTCTTTCTGATTGAACAAATACTTTCTACGAAATCATTGACATGAAAATGCGCCGTAGATTTGTGAAATAAATTACACATGAAGGTAACAACAAAGACGACTATGATAATGTCTTCATTCGGGTAGTTTTCTCATCCATAATCCTTAAGAGTAACAAGATGCGTGTTGCACTGACCAACATGTGTATTTATTCTACCTCGGATAAGGCGCAATAAACGATAATTTTATTAATACTACGTAACGATATACAGGGTGTCCCAAAATTATTGGCGCCGACGTTCAGAAATCTCCAAGGTAGAAATAACCTATCAAATTCGCATAACTGTTATTAGTTAGTTGCATAAGAAGGTTACCTTACAATATGCATGGCTACTGATGTGGAATTCCCAATATCTTTTAGATGGAGGAGGCTCATTCAATGCCACATGCAATCATTGACACGCGAGAGGTGGAAGGGCATTACGAAATTCGTTGGGATTTTTGTAATAACCGTATAGGAGGCTATTAAACGATATAGAAAAGAAGATTGAGTCAGAGACAAACCAGGAAAGGTAGAGAGGTAGAATGTTTCTGAAGATAGGGCTATTAAAACGGTCCGTCTGCCAATCGGTCGGGATTCTGGGTGACCCATCAAAAGGAAGTCAACGGGCACGGGAATGGTCATCCTATTTACCAGAACTTGACTCACTTGACCCCACGACCGGTCCCTGGTTAGAAGAGGACCTGTAGAGTTTGCAATCCCAGTCTGGAGTCCTAGAATGCAAGGGCTGAAGAGTGGCTGGGAAGAAATGGAGAAGGATACCTGCGTGCCACTTGCGATCAAGTCGAGAGCAAACTTTGACTTCTATCCGCGCTCATGGGGGATATTTTGAAATGCGACTTCAGCATGTTGTAGCTTATAGTGTTGGCTAACGTGCATAGAGATTCCATCTCTTTCGCAGCTGAGGAGTTTGAAATATGTTGCTATAAATCGGCGCCAATAATTTTGGGACACTCTGTAGTTCTGCTAAAATCTGGGACATAGGAAACCTTAAACCACAAGAACATTTCTCGAGCTAACATTTCACAAACATCATAACCCTACTGTAAAAATTATTCAACTGCCCGCTAAGTACGGTGCTGAGATTTTACTGATACATGGTGTTAGGGTGTTAGGAAAATTTTCGAGAGAATTTCGCAAGGTTTTTCGAAATTGAGAGATTTGTTTCGACGAAGCGCAACGAAGATCAACGTTCCTCCAATACCGACATTGTTCTTCTGCTCGGGCGAGTATTTATACCAGGAGATAATACCTGAGGGTGCTACCGTGATTGCAAGAGTTTTTCTGCGAACAACTGGAATAGATGGCGTGTCGAGTTCCCAATTCATATCAGTATCAAGGAGAGTTCCTGTTCTGCCGGACAACGCTCGATCACGCCAAGCGAGAACGAGACGAAGCTTGAAAGACTTGATATGGCTAACCAACCTTTCATGTTCGTCTGACCTTAGCCCTTGTCACTACCATTCTTTCAAAAGTCTTTAGGCTCACACCAAAGGAAAAAATCATCATTCGTCAGTTAGCCAAGTGCTCAGTAGAAGAATGAATAGCGTCGAGCCCGGCTCTTTTCTGGAAGGATGACATCAGTGCTCATCCCATATACGGTGAGGCGTTGTGGCTAAGGATAACCACTCTCTTGACCACTAATCTTGCATTATAGCTGTAATTATTTTGTGGTTTCCGAACACCTCATTACTATTTGTAAGAACCTGCATTCAAGTAAGCTTTGAAAAACCTGCGCGATGAAGCCATTCTATGTAACTGCGCCTATTTCGAACAAAAACAACAACCAAGACTTTCAAGCGGTTTACACGAAATTCTGAACGAGCACGAAACAGAATTCGGTACGTGCAAATTGTGAAGGGTTCACATTATGGCTCTGGTTGAAGAACGTCTGTAATATTTTCAAGTGGAGAGGGCAGTATTTCTCTTACAACGGAAGACTTCCTATGGATCAATGGCTAACACCAGCTCCAACTATCTTTTTTTGTGAGCGGAATTTAAGGACCACCTAGTTTAGATCAATTCTTTGGACGCACATTTGACTATAACAAAGAGAACACCAAATTCCTCTTGCTTCTCCATGTAGTCCTCAGTATGCGTAGCTGTTACTCTTGTATTTGCCTACTGTCAGCTGGGAGACCGCATACCTTGTGCAACTTCTTCCTCGAACTAAAGTTCGGGATCGTCCTATGCTGGAGGTAGCGTTGTAGGAAGTAGGTGGTCTACTTAGCTACGACGAGCCTCTGTCGCAGTGCGACCAATTATTAACATTTATCCCCGCCCACCTCAGTAACACCAGAAGGTTCCTCGACCAACTGCGAGAGAATCTCTTCAAGAGATATCACGTCATAGAATCATCTGACGTGACCTCTCTCTACACAAACGTGTCGAACGGTAACGCCATGCAGGCCACCTACGAGCTTCTGAATGTACATGAGGAGTTTATAAATATGTATGACCTCTCTGTCTCCCAGGTCATAACTTTGGTCAAGGAATGCCTTGACTGCTCCATATTCAGGTGGTCCGGTCAGTAGTTCAGACAAGTCAGGGGATTAGCCAGGGGCCAGCGGCTGGAACCAGTGCTAGCCATTGTCTACATGTCAAAAATGGAAAGGCCCGCTTTGGATCGCTGGTCTGTGCTCTATTGCCGTTATGTAGATGACTGCTTTGTCGCCGACTCAACTTATTGTTAGAAGGAAATTGACACGTGTCTTGAGGTGCTGAACACCCGAGCTGAAAATATCAGATTCACACGAGAAAAGCCCAAAGACACATGGCTGCCTTTCCTCAATATGCAATTTCAGCTTGAACGGAGGTTTCTTAGGAGCAAATGGTATAGGAAACCCTCCAGCAAGGATATTGTGGTCCATTTTAGGTCAGCGCATTTTCTCAAGTCACAGCGAGCATGTTTAGGAGAGCAAAAATGGTCTCATCAATGGTCGCGTGGTGGCAGAATCGGTTGAGCTCGCTCAAGAGGTGACATCACTAATGGGTATCCTTTGAGGGAACATTGCCTTCGCAGCCCGTCAAAATCGTTTGTATAACCGTCTTTCCATAACCCCCCCCCCCCCCCCACCATTGTGTCTTCTGTCCCAACGGGCGAGAGGGGAGCTAGATGGCGTTAGGGTTGATCTATTTGATCACTCGCGAGCACTGGGGGGACGAAACAGGTGAGACCGGGCGGCCTTTAATATGTAGGATCGAGGAACACCTAGCTGGTGTGAGGAATTCAAGGCCTGAAACATCCCTCTGAGACCATCGTAGGCAATGCCACGAAGGCGTAAAGTTTGAAGACTCAGTCAGGATTTTGATGCGAGAGTCCACGACTTCCGCGCGCAAAACTTTGGAAGAGATGAGGTGAGGTTCACATGAATTCAGCACAGTATCAATAGACTTCCCTTTTCGTAACCCGTCCCTCACTCATGTCAACATGCGCCCACGTGACGTTTTGCAACCCTCATGGTGCATACACTTTCCGCGGGCATACAAACAGACACACTAAATTACCGCTTCATATATAGGGAGATATTTCACCTCAGTTTCTTATTTTAAAGTTGATCCTTTGGATCCTTAGTAGCATAATAATATTAGAGTCGAGACTGGGTCCCGCATGGAAGAATTCCATGTACATGATCTTTAGAGAAGTGAAGGAGCGAGGGGCCGTATTCTTTGTTTTATGATTTTATTGTTTCAAGCGGGGTGCTGGCCTCTCGTCGATGTTGCTCCACACTTGGCACTTGGTATAGGTATCGTGGTGACCCTTACCTCATTTTTGGCTCGTTGTAGCCGATTTTTTGAAAATTAGTCGCCTACTAAGGGTTTGACAGATATCCTGCGCGCTTTCTGCCACTCGAAAGCGCGCGAGTTCCTACCATCAGCTTCATAGTCTCGTTACTTTTAATCTTTGGTGATCCTTGTTTCAGACCCCGTAACGCACGAAGGTCACAAGTTCGTTTCCGAAATACGCGTTAGTTCGCCGACTCTCCTTTGGTTCAGCAGACTATTGGCGGTCTTATTTTCAGCCGATGCCGTCTGCAATCTTTCCGGTTTCGGATTTAGTGGTTATGATGACCGCGGAAATGCCAAGTGGGAGCTATGTACGAATGTCAGGCCGTACCAAGTTGAGGTTAGTGCATAAATGTTGTTCCAAAATAAGCATCAGGAGAACTGCATATGGAAGAGGGGGGGGGGGGGGAGGAGTGACACTTCCTGGCATTTGTTTTTCGCAGTATTGCCGTATATCAGTGGTTACAATTTGTGGCAACAAGGGTATTGCCTTATATTGTTCTTTCTTTCACTTGGCTCTTTGTCTCAGAAAAAGTTCACTTTGTCTGTTTTGTCAAATGATACAGCCACTGACCAAATCTACTTATTCAGCAGTTAAATGACGACAAAGAGTGGACGTTGCATTATTAGTGATTAGTTGAGCCCCCATTCCTTCAAATTACCTCAAGAATACGATTGTCTAAGCTAAAGAAAAGGCTATCAATGAGTTCCCGGTCAAGTTAGTGCTCCAACGTTGGCGATTGCTCTCTCCAGCTCACGGATACTTCCAACTGCTTGTTTCCTTCATACATCTTCCTCATCATGAATCGCATTACGTTTTCCATTAGATTCAAGTCCAGGCTGTCAAACAGCCGGGGCAAAAAGTCGATTTGGTGCGACTAAACCGGGCCTGAGTGCTACGGCTGACGGGAATCGAAGTCAAATCGAGCTGATTGTGACACCAAAAAGGAAGGAGAGCACGGAAGAGCTGAGCTTCTCCGGAACAAACCATAAATGAAGACGTTAACGAGAAGTTGCCACCCTTGTCAAGTAAACTGGAAATCCTAGATTGAGCCACCTGTGGGTAGTAGTGATCACAACAGTAATTCATTTTGTGTGATAAGCGAATACTGTGAGCCGCATTCTACGGTTTGCAGGGTTTTCTTTGATTGTGATTTTGTGGGACTGAATGCGTACCTTTAGTCGGTTGCTTGGAGGGATTCCTTCTAGAATGCTAGTTCTGTTATTGATAAATATGAAATGTTCCTCAGTCTTTTGCAACATGCTATTGAATTATATGTTTCTCTTAAGCGGGTTTATAGATCCAGTGCTCATTTCTATCATATCTACAAAATACGATTCATCATCGGAGTTGTTTATTCTATGCTGCTAAAGCTTCCCAGGATATTCGGGATTGGAATAGATTTCACTCGTATTCACGAAAGTTTGATTATCTTCTAAAGAAATACAACGTCCATTGTAAGAAGGTTCTTAATGGTAAGAATAAAAAGGGATTCTATGAGCCATTAAATAGGAAGCTGGGATCTGTTTGCAAAACCCCTTGTTTGAAGTATGACGGGAATGTGGCAGTTTCAGATGAGGATGAAGCCAATCTGTCAGCGGACAAATTTTGATAGGTGTTCTCTAACTCCCATGATTCACTGTCCGTTTTAACTCCCGTTGTCGTTGTCCTACGGTTGATTTCCCTTGGGCAGATGCTACGAAAATTTTTAAGCTCTTTAACACGTTGGCGACCGTGCGTCCCAGGACACACGTTTTTGGCTCGCTGGGTATCTATATTATTTGTCAGGTGTTCCTATAATTTTTTCATGTTTTCATGTATCAGCTGAGTTCACAGCCTTCTAGAGAATGTTGAAGCATTGCGGTCCAGGAATCGTTCATTTCAAACTACAGATATTAGAGGAAATAAAGGTTATTGTAAGGACAATATAAAAGCGATCGCCAATGGGTTAATCGATTGCCAGACTCTCTTTCTCTAACACTTGATGTCGTCCCACCCATGTTTATGAAGAAGATTGCTCATGTTGTAGCGGAAACACTAGCCTACATTTTCAACCTCTCACTATGCTTCAGCCGGGTACCAGTTAGATGGGAACACCCTTGTGTGACACCGCCTTTGAAGAAGGAGCTTCGTATTCCGTTGTGTCTGTTAGTAAAACCTCATTTATTTGTAGACTGTTCGAGAATGTCCTTAAGAAGCATATAATGAGTCACTTGAAGATGAATGGAATAATACCCAGTCAGTACGGATTTGTTCCCGGTAGATCGGTTGAAACGAATCTTCTTGAATGTATCAATGACTGGAGTATTTACCTCGACGAAACAAAAGCTTGTGATGTAGTTTATTTCAACTTTTCAAAGCGTTTGAATAGGTGAATCATGCTAAACTTTTGTATATATTGGGTCAGCTTAAATTTCATCTTTTAGTTCATCGTTGGTTGGAGAACTTTCTCTCTTCGAGGACGTTTCAAGTCTGAATTGAGTCCTTTTCTGAGGTCGTGCATGTTGAAGTGGAGTGCCCCGAGTTGGTTATTATCACCTATTCTTTTTTCTATGTATACTCAGGAGGTCCCAGGTTAATAGAAGAATGTGGTGCTGTTTGCGAGCAATTAGCAGATAACATCAAGGGCTATAGAAAGTTAAAATTGGAAATCAGTGATCCAACAGAAAGGATTCAAAAGGCTTTGGACCCTATTTTCGTTTGGTCATGCAAATGGAATTTACCCCTTGCACCGTAGAAAACTGTTTACATGAAAATTGGTGCTTCCTCTAGAATTCCGAATACCTATTGTCTTGATGATCATGTTCTTACTGAGGTCTCTTCCGTTAAAGACCTAGGCTTCCACTTTTACAATAAGCTTAGTTTCTCTGTTCACTCTGCGGTTATTTCTGGAAAGGCTATCTTCCGAACATACCAAGTCTTCAATGGTTTAGCGATTAGTGATAAGGACGTTGTATTGAGAGCTTACAAATCTTATATACGTCCCACAGCTGAATGCGGTACGTCTGTTTTCTGCCCATACAAGATAAAGGATATCCAGGTAATCGAAAAATCCAAGATAATCATAGTCGTAAGCTGATTATTAGCTCTGGTGATGATACTTACGTGAAAGTGCCTCGGGCGAGTTCGGGGATCAAAAGTTTACAATTGCATTGTTTATGTTCTCGTAGGAAGGTTTATGATGTATGTATGGTGTTCAAGTTGCTAACCGGTATTGCTAGGATCGACGCATTCAAATTTTATGCAAAGCTGGATTCTAAAACCAGAGGTGGACTTGTGAAAATTTCATGCGCAACGGCGAAAACCAACGTTAGACCTCGAAAACCAACGTTAGACCTTACAACTTTACTTATCTTATCCTTTCTCAGATCGTGCCAGTAGAACCGGCTTCCATCCAGGCACCACAGTTAAACTTTTCCATCGAAAAAACAACCCGGAGAACAAAACATAAAGAGAACGAAGAGTAAACGACAAGCCATGAAAAGGCTTCTACTCCATTCGATTCGGATACAATTCCTGGCAAGAGCGACTCGGTTACCGCGATGCTTGTCATAAAGAATGCCTTCTTCACTTTCCGTGAGCGATGAAACTCAGACTTTTTTCTATCACGTTCCAAACAGTAATCATTGGGACATTGAGCTTCGAAGAGGACTTGATTTTCGTACATGACCTCGTCGTATTCGATGCTTCTCTCAGAATTGTTCGCTTATGTATATATTTCCAAAGGTAGCAAAAAACATCCCATCTTTTGATTCCATACAAGGTTAGGATTCCTGGCGAGATTGTTGACGAATTAGTGGCACCGGCTCAATCTCGACCGATTTTGTGATTTGACAGTTCCTGTTCCTCTTTTGCAGGAACTTGACCCTCTACAAAATCGGATTGCAACGTTTCTTTGCCTGAAATCGAAAGTTTGACATAAGTTAAGCAATTGTATGAGGTGAAAGTGGAAAACACGGGTGAGGTGGCTGTATGATTTTGCGAAATAGGCGAAGTGACCGTTTCCGGAAAAATGAAGGTAAAATTGTCCCTGTTGTTGGGATGGAACTTGTTACTGGTCTACCAGTTACGGTCCGAGCAGGGCACAATTTCCATATTGAGCTCTTTTCCTGAAGAGCTCTGGAAGGGGAGCTTTGATGAAATTCATGGGTGGCTTTATGATTAAGCAAAGCAGTGCACGTCACCTTCACGATCATGATTTCCGTACCTGCAAGGAAGCCTTACGAGGGAAGGATACTGGGTCGCCGCGGTCGTTCAATGGGATGTATACCCACATAGGGTTTTTATACGCTGATGTCAAATCGACATTCCAAATCTGCGGACGATTTTGGGAACAAAGTTGCGGGAACATTTCTCCCATATGGTAAAGGGTTTTGTCGAGCATATTGAGATCGAATTGTTGAGCCAAATGTGAAGCGATGGCGCAGCAGGTAAGGTGGCACGAAGGTTTGCATCCCGTGTATGTGACCTTGTTTTGCTTTCACATGAATTGCACGGCAGAGGCATCGTCAGTTTCACATCTCCCATCAACTATCTGCAGCCCACCGTAGCCACAAAAAGCATCGAAAACCAGAGTTGTTGTTATTGGTAGTTTCCAATAATACTTGCTCAAACCTTTGAACCTTTGAAACCGGTATACCTTTGAGGGCCGTTGTTAAGCCCTCTGATATCTTGACTGGTTCTGCTGTTTGCTGTTGCCAGAAAGTACTGGAGTGCTTCTCTCTCTTGGTTTGGCATGCCCTATACGATAACGCAAGTATTCCGTTAGGAGCGGAAACAGTGATCCTAGGCAGCCTTATGATAATAGCGAAGTTGGAACTTCTTATCTTGCAAGATCTCAAAGACCTTGTGAGATAAGAAGAAACTTATGAGGGCATTCCAACTCCGCTATCATCAGAACGCTGCCCGGGTTGCCTCTCGCGTCCCATACCCGAAAGAATTTGCCTTTTTCCTTCTATGAAGAGCAAATTGCGCTACATGTTGCCGAATATTATTAGGGGAATTCAATGGAAATCGCAGTAGATTGTATGCTTTCAGGATTTCACTTCCACGGAAACAGTAGTAATTATGGGTGCGATGAGCTAATGTCACGCGTTGTCTTCTCTGTGAAGAAATCAATGCTGTATCGAATGCTCTCATTTTTGATTTGATGTATGGTCTTGAAGTGCACATTGATTATTACATTCTCTTGCTTCACAAATCACGTCATCCCTTGGATAGTGTAAAAGCAATATGGTTCAAAAGTGCTTCAAAGGTTGAGAATCACTTTTATCCAAAATGATGCATCCCGATCTAATAGGCTATTCCAACCCTTTCTTGCCCCAGAGAAAGAAGCACTCCCTGGTTTCTTAATTTAGCATTTGGTCTCTGGTCTGGTATACAGGAGCGTCCCTTTTCGGTTTAGAAAAGGTCAGGACTGCCTTTATTCAGCAATAATATGTATTTTCCTTGTTGCTGGAGAGGGCTGTAGTCTATGAGAGGTGTAAAACTGTTTTGCAACTAAAGCATACATTTCCAGAAATGCAGAAAAAGGTCACCCACACCGGATGCAAACCCTCATGCCACGCCTGCGAGTCTGGAAGCCTGCCTGTTTTCCCATCGATTACTTCTGTCTTGTAACCCGATTTCGATATATGCTCGATAAAACCCTTTATCACATGGAAAAATTGTTCCTGTAACTTTGTTTTCAGGAATACTTCGCAGATTCGGAATGTGGATATAACATCAGCGTCAAGAAACATATGTGACTATAAACCTCATCTTGAATGGCAACTGCGGCTTAGTGTTTAGTATCTTTGCCTTGTTAGTCAACATTAGGAGAGGTGTTCGACATGGCCATGCCATCTCGCTCACCATTCATTGCCACTCCCGAGAAGATGATGCATCATTTGAAATTATAAGATATGGGAGTGACGGCCCATAAGAGCAACGAGAAAGAAAATCTCTGCCACAAGTCGTTACTTCGCAAATGAATGCAAACGAGTAATAGTGGAAGGAAAATTGAGTCGAAAATGTGCATGCAAAAGTTGGATAATTAGCTAATACGTATGAGATCATGTTTTCGGACATAAGGTCCAGTCGCTTAATATACTCGTGGTACCAAATGTGGCGTTCATCGAAATGGTTGCCTTTGTGAAGGTAGTGCAGACTTAACAGCTAAATGATCTTTGAAAAATGTCCAAGTCCACCATTGCCAACATTAATGTTGGTGAGTACCACCCTAATTTGATATGCTTACTCATAACGGTTTCCTCAGTATTTCTTTTATTTTTATTAGTCTTTAGTCTTTATTTTAGTCTTTCGGACCTTCCAATTCCACGCGCGGAAAAAAACCCTGCTTCAGTATCTCGCCGGTAGGCATCACACTAGATTCCGAAACAGAGAGTGATGAAGAATATTTCTGCAAAACGCACGGATTAAGATGGAGAGCTTGCGGCTCAAGTAGCCTCGGCAAAAATGCAATATTGTACGGTTTAGGTAGGAACTAAATCACCTCGAGCATCAGAAGGGAAAACATGGAAGGTCATGAATCATGAAGGCGGTAAAAACAGCATAAAAATCAGTTCGCGTCCTCGAGGACAGAAGCCTCGCAGATTGGAACCACGATACCACCCATGTGAAGCGTCACGCTTACCACTGCTCCAAGCCACTGCTACAAGGGCTGCTACGTACAAGTGTTACGTGTTAGATTACGGGATTGCTCATCTGACACTATGCTCGTAACTTCGCTTAAAGAGTCGTCTGGCAGATTTGGAACGCAGAATCGAATCAGCTCTCGGAAATACGTCCAAAAGTGTAAGTCTTTTCATTTGCCCTTTCGACTTGCGATCCTTCCCTTGTCAGTCCTTCTACTTCTGCGCAACCTGCTATGACCCTGAAATTTAATATCTACATCTCTTTAGGGGTCTTTCAAGCGTTTCTCTATTGAATCTCCAGTTCCTTCTTCATTCCCCTTCCTTCTTAATCTCCAATTCCTTCACCTCTAACTCCTTCTTCACCTACACTTCCTTCGTCACTTTCAATTCCTCCCGTTGCTCTATTTAGAACTCCTTCAGATCCATGGAAATAAGGCCCGTTTATATTGCTGTTTCAGACGTATAGGTACTCATTAGTAGCTTGCCAGATTCTAGGCCACTCGGCTCGGCCGGATGATCGGCACTGACTTTAGGACTGGGTTAACTGCGAGCAGCCAGCCGGGCTTCCCGGAGTCTGGAGTCCGGCATTTCCAAAAAAAGTCAGAGGTCTGGATCAGGACCAGAATCACTGCTTTCTAGACCTTCTTATGATAATATTCTGCCCGAGTTAGTGGAGGAGACTTCCATCACTCCATTGAATAGATCAATGGGTATGGGTGAAGGTTCGAATAACTGATGCATGCGCCCACTTTGCGTTTTCTTGAAATGCATCCTAAACGCATTCTAAACGTTTGGCGCTTCAATTCTGACTATGCATCAAACTCTCATTTTGGAAACTGAACAACGTAATCCAAGAAGTGTTTGTCATTTACCAGCCGAATAAGGTGCAGAATATTCGAGCAGAGACATACTGCAGAACCTTTGCTCAAATTGGTTTCCAAAAACATAGGAAGAAAGAAACTTTAGGAGAGCTTGGTTCCTGCGGCTTGCGTGAATCCAATTCAAGAGGGAACTGACGGTAATAAAAAAATTTTTGTGAATACAATTTAATGATTGTCTCCAGCTTTATGATTTCGCTCGTGAGCTCGAGTGCCACAAAGAGCCGCACTTCTTCTAATATCATCTACGGAAGATGAGGGAGAGTGTGTCCGTGAGCTTCCAAACTGTCTATTTTCGACAAATTGGATATCGTATGTGGTTGTAACTATTGAGTGCAGAACTAGCAGTTGTTCCGTCGACCCTAGGAGTAAGCGAGGGCCTGAAAGGATAGGATGTCCTAAATCGAATGTAGGATTTTCACTGCACGATTGCGATTTTCATTGAATAGTGCTAGAAGTCAAAAGCGAAGGCATCTCTAAAGACAACCTCAGAGCAACCCATAGGCGAGTTCAGCGAGACGTGGTGTTCTGTACGTCGCCATCACCACGTTTATCTCATAAAAAGTTTTTCGACCATTACGGAATGCCACATATCTGCATGAATGGATCACCTATTTTTCGCATTGTATTTTTTAAAAGTTCTTTTTGTACCAGCGCATTTTAAACATCGAAAGTGGAGACAGTGTTACTCAAGAGTGAGGTTAGTATTTTTTCCAGGGAGGGCTCAGGTAGATTGAGTCATTGAACCGCTACGCGTCGAAAGTGCTTTGAGCTGGTCAAAATTTCTTAACCCACTCTTGAGCGCTCGGGGTAGAAGAGCATCTGAAAATCTATGTGTGAACTCATGTCATTGATCAAGATTCCTCCACAAAAACATTACAGAAACCTGGCAAACAGTATCGTATCTTCGGTCAGTGAAGGCAAAGAAAAATTCTTGATTTACCACTCCCCTAGTTCCCCGAATGTGAGATTTAGCTGTAGATATCAATATTAGGCGTCAGAAGCGTTTAGGACAAGTTCCAGAGAGCGTGCCCATGCAGTAAGAATTTAACCTTCATGTCATGCTTATGAGTCCGTCGCCCTACCAACTGCACTATCGTTGCTTGGTCACCTATTCGGTACTGTAGTATAACAGGGGGAGAACGTCACTGTAACTTTGTTCCCAGTATCGTTTAGCAGATTTGGAATCAGCTTCGAGATTAGCGTTCGAAAACAGTATATACAGTATACAGCGGTATACAGTAACGTTCAAAAGTCTTCGGTGGAACTCTTTTCAAACGTAACTTCTTTCTAGTAAAGTGATTCTAGAAAAATTTTGATATGACAAGTCTCACATCGAACCAAACCACTTTATACTTTTTGACTTCAAAACTGGGGGATCAGGTGGCTATGCGCGAAGGTTTACTGAAGCAATTTTTTCTGATTGCATGTTAGCGATAATTGCATTTTTGCATCCAATTTGTGCTCGATGTCAGTATTTATACGCTTAAGGCTTGCATAGGACTGTAGTTACTCAGGGAATTCGGCAGGCAGCAGTAGACATGGAGGAATCAGGCATGAAAGAAAGAAAAAACTCTGCAATGCTATGCTGAGAGAAGGGAAGGCCTCGATGTACTTCTTCAGCCCAGGTCAGACCATCATTAGTCGGCGGACTGTAGGAAGACACCTAGAGAATGCTGGTATTTACGGGAGTTGTCCAGCTAAAAACCGTTAATCCTAACTGAACTTCGACTGACTGTAGTAGAGTTCTTCTACAGACTGGACTAAGTTCAATTAGCTTACAAGTGATGGTATATGGTACGGACGACGTCCATATGAGAGAAGGATAGTCAAAGTACACCCTACACACAAGCAAGCATGGTGGAGGAAGTGTAACAATAGACGGTGCCTTCTCCTTAAACGGATTGGTCCTATTTTGAAAGTTGACGGCACTATGACAGGTGAGTACTACAAGAACATGGCGGTCGACATCTTCTTGCTGTGAGCACAGCATCACATGCAAGCAGGTTAAATCCTGCAGCAGAATAACGATCCGAAACACACTCAATGGTTGTGAAGGCGGCTTTAGCAGACAGCGAACCAGACTTCTGAAGTGGCCGAGCCAGTCATCGAATCTGAATCTCATAGAGCACACGTGGGAAAAACTTGGAAGGCGTTGTTCAAAGAAACTTTGTAGAAATAGCGAAGAAAGATCCGTTTGATAAGCGAAGGAGGGAACGTCATGCCACTGTTTGCCATCCAAAAACCATCTCGGTGCCTTCCTGTTGCGATGCTGTCATCAAAAGCAGAAATCGAGGCTTTTCTACCATATATCGACATTTTTGATGTTTTATATGTTGCTGTTCCGAAATGAAGCTGTTTTTCTTAGAGTATACTATCCGTACTTTCAATTAAATTTGAGTTAGATCTCACTAACGTACCGTGAACAATAGTAAATTGCAGTTCAATAGCACTAAGCATTCACAATGTCTTTGATTGACATGCTAAAATTTCATGGGATTTTATAAAGTAGGAAGAAAGGTTTCCAACTTCTCTCCTGCTTTAACCTCGGCATAGTTGTTTATGATTCAGATACACTTGTGCCGCGCGAGGTTGTTAGGTGGAACGATTTATTATATCAATTCAAAGGCCTAACGTTTCGACGCTTTTGTCTTCTTCAGACGCCTAAAGCAATTCGAGATGATTTGCACAGTATCCAAAAAGCGTATCT
>UZAF01000006.1:0-42404 GCA_900617895.1 Haemonchus placei | reverse complement strand
GGAGGGAAGCCCGGCGTTAGCCGGGCGGCCCGACTGGTACATATATACGCGGCGAAATCGTGCTCTAACCAATACAAACACAATACAGTCCATCATTGTCAACCGAGCTTTCCATCCCCCGGGGTCAGTTAATTGGTGCCAGACTCGTCTGGGAGGATAAAAGCACCGACTTGTATATCGGCTGGCCACGGCAAGTCATTGTATAGGCCACATGCCCACTCATTAGGTCACTACGATTCTGAATGGAAGTCGAGTGCGAGGGCGTATCCCCCAGAGAGGATTGATTAACGCCAAAAACTTCATCCTTTTATAGCAACTTTTATGCAGGAGACTGCACGTTCGATGTTTCTATCCAAAACGCGATGGTTTTATTCGTTTAAGAAAGGTTTTCTCGTAATTTTTTCAGCAAGAGAAAACGACTTGCACTTCTGTTGAGATCGAAAATCAAGCGATATTTCTGCACACGATATGAAGTATACGGCAATGAAGCATTAGCTCCAAATTCCGCCCAACTGACACGTCCAATAAGTCCCGCTCCTTTGCCACCTGTTTGATATGTCACTAATTTTAAGTAAGAACCGTTTCGCAACCGACCATCTTAAAATCTCCTTTGTATCGTCTAGTAGCCTTCTGTACGGACATTCTAAGAATCACAAGGGTGTCTGTCTTTAATAATGTCTCTCCGCTTCTCGCATGACAATGATTGCAAGTGGCACTGAATAAGCTACCGTCATCTAAAAGATATCCACTAAAGTTTCACTTTAGTAGCCATTCGTGTTGTAAGAAAACCTACTGGTGCAGCTACGTAATAGCGAATAAACTGAATTTGCCTCTAAAAAACCCCACCCAACATTCTGAATTTTGGAGCACATAGTCTTGGGACACCCTAAACATCTCATCTTGAAGAAACCAGGCCCATAAGAGTCATGAAATAGTCAAGAGCCTCTTTGACCGCAGTATTCAGTAGTATTGCTCGAGCAGACGCCTAGTGACAGAAAAAACTAACCCATGGGTAGAACTGGAGATGATCGCCCATCAACCTGATCCGGCTCCTCTTCGTGCATTGATTTGCTAGCAGAGATTGTGAACGGTTGTGACAGACGGGATACGTCCTTTCCTGCCGCCTGAACTTAAATCCCAAATTAGAAACTTAGAGGCCAAGGAAAGGTCATTCAAAGATAGTGAATCACATCATCAGCAACTTTTCCGTAGACTGCCTGTCATAAATGAGGACTTGTGAAGGCCGGAAATCGATATAAAGAACATTTCAAGATCCTGGCGCGCGGCTCTCGATAAACTTCAGCATTCGTTAAAGTAACTTTATTGATATAATTTCACACACAGATACATACAGATTCAGATAAACAATACCTTAACATAGGTCTAGGCAATCGCCTTCTCAACCTCCTCCTCCCCCCCCCCGTTGGAACCTGAAAGGATGAAATCAAAATATGAAGTCACTCGATCAAACACCTCATAACCCTACAATACCTCCAAGAGCAAATTAACCATCACACAACCCTAGGTGGATAAAAGTGACATACCTCTCCCTCATTGACGGAATCGGTTCCTGTGAGCGACGCAGAATGGCTGCCTCAAGTTCAAAAGTCACGGTCAAAAACTAACCTTAGGTGGTTGCGCGTAATTAACACGCACTCCCCTTCCGGTTCATTTTCGGATCCCAAACACCACTAAGCCATACGGTTGTTTGCATTTCATGTGACAAGACCTCGACCGTGACCCCAAAGTCGTCTCCATTTTGAGATTGTGTCTTGTGGCAACCTGAGGCAGTAAAGGGTGCGACCTGGTCGGACGCTTTCGGAAATTAGTTTATAAAGTGGTCTAGCTGTCACATACATACTCGTTTTCACACTTTTTGCAATTGATTTTGCAGACCATACCAGCAACATTAGAGCCACCTTCGCTATCAGCAGTTAGGTGTGGCACCTGTGCGACCGTAGAGACGATTACGGACCAAACGACGCTTTAGTTTGCCAGGAGGGATTTTCACGATACCAGTTATATTTGCAAGACCCGATCTCCTCCCACACCTCTATGAAAGTGCCTACCTCATCGGAGATGGAATGCAAATGGAATTTTTGTATTTTCGAAATAATACTGGGTCTGCCAGACTCTTAACCTGCTCTCGCTTCCCAAAATGGGGAGGAAGTTCGTTCCCATTAAGCATAGCAATACTGCGTGCTTTTTTCACGGATTCCTTCGTTTCTTCTCTGAAGAGCAAACTTCTGCAGCACTTCGAAACACACTCCTGACCACTGCTCGTTTTGTTTGGAGAGGTTGCACAGATTCTTAACACGTTGACGACAACGCGCGTTTGAGCATTTTTGGCGGCGTGGGAACGACGCAATATTTGCGGCCCCGTCGACCGCAGGACACATACGTCCTGCGTTGTCTCTTAAGGCCACTTTTCGAAGCTTGAGAGTGAAAACTGCTTCTAACTACCTATCGCTACTTAGTAAGTGATTAATAAAATGAAAAACACACAAAAGTGTTCTATATAATAAACATTCCGTTTTAACAAAAGCTTATACAGACATAAAAATTGCAGGAAGAGAAGAAAACTCGGAAGATGCTATACAACTCGACCAACTTCTGACATAGAAATAGAACTCCTTAATGCTGTTAAAACTTGAATTCAATAGCTTGCTTTCAATGTTTTCATTTTACTTGCTTATCGATCTCAATAAAAGCATAGGTGTTTGAAGTAGGACCAAAATTTTGTGAGACTTGGAAAACCTGTGTGAAGATGAAGTATATCTGATGACTTCATGGACCATTCCGTTTATAACTTTGTTACTGTTTGATATATAATATAAACACAAAAACATATGAATAAAGCGGCATGCACAAAAAAATTGCGAAATGAGCGCGGGACACAGGTGTCCCGCGTCGTCCCACGTGGCCGGGTGTGGTGCGAAACACGCACCAATATAATGAGGTCATCGGTCAAATTGTGCTAAAACATCATGCCTGCCATCATAATGGAAGAAATAAGAACTTATAAGTAGAATAAGTAAAAAAATTTACCAACTACGCACGTTTACAAAAGGATTGCGTTCTCTGGGATCAAAAAATTTGGAGTTATTCTTATATTGAACATTTGACAAGTAAAATGTTGACCTGTGAAGCGAATTCCTAATCTCGAAGGGGCTTCATTGCCATAGTAAAGAGATTTGCTCTAATTCATGGTGAAGCCGTGGACTACTGCAAATTTATTTGGTCCATCTCAACAGAAAGGTACTGAAACAATGCTGCATGCGCGAAGAGCTCTAATGGGGTCACGCGTGAATCGCCCCCCCCCCCTGCCCACGTAGCCTGCGAAACGCGGGACATATGTGTTCGCGCTGTCGTCAACGTGTTAAGAAACAATGACGTTGTGATTTCTGGTCCACTAAACTACTACGTGGAATAGTCACCCTTACCAATTCTTACTTGGACATTAAGGAAAGGCAGCCAGTCTGCCAGTCTTCGTGAGGTATTTTTGAGTAACTTTTATCCGCTCAGATAGTGCATTCAATGGGTCGAAACAAAGTTCCATCTCGTCCTGCGTAAAACAAACTAAGATGCGATCGTTGATGTACCGACAATTCGTTTTCGCATAAGAAGACGCTCGAGTATACGCACTTCTAGCTTGGTCATGAAGGCAATGTTCAGAGTAGGCGCCAGTTGTCGCAGAATGCGAGGCTCTAGTTTGCGCACAGTACTTTCGCGGCCATCCGGATATGTTTCAATTCAGGCATTCCTTCAGAAGAACCATTATTCGTTCTATTGAAAGCCTGTAAACGTTGCTGGCTTTCGCGGTGGGAACGAAGCTTAAGCAAACCTCCCATAATAGGAGCATTTCTTACATTTGTATACAAAGATTTCGAAAGATTCCATTGCACATATTCCATTTAATCGCAATCCACAAAGTTGACTTTAGGACATGTGGTTCTTAGTAAGGTGCGAAATGAATAATGTACGTAGGTTGCCTTTTATATTTTGAGATTTGAGAACAGAAACAAATACTATTAATTGAAAATCGCTTTACTGCCTTTCTAAATTCTCCATATTAAGAACTATACACTTTTGTATGGGCTCGAACTAATTTTCGAAGCACTTTTGCCACTCTGAAGTAGGTAACTCTAAAACATGGATTCTGAACGCATCAACGGCCTCTTCAGGTGTCGAAAATCTTTGACCTCTCGTTTTATTTTTCACGTACGGGATAAGAAGTAGTCACCCGGGAATTATATGGTTGATGGCTCATCAAATCGTTGTTTTGAATGCTCAAAAATGCGGTTGTTTGAGCCGATGTGTGGGAGCTCGCATTGTCGTGGTGAAGAGTGATCCGTTTTCGGCAATCGGTTTTCATGATTTTTTGGAAAGCAACTGGCAAACAAATGGTTGTATACCACTCACAATTGACTGCTCTGCTTGTTCAAGTGTAGTGGTCAAATAGTGGTTGCGACATGTCCAGTTTTTCCAAAAAACAGGAGATCAACTGCTCAGAAGTGCTTGGTGCGCGGACAGCTTTTGTTGGATTTGGCTCATCTTGAAACACCCATACCGTCGAGTGCTGTTTACTTTCGGGCTCGTACACTAAACCCATGTTCCATCACCTGTCGCGATGTCATAGATGTGTTTCGATGCACCACGATCGTATTTTTTGAGCATTTCTTTCGACCAATCGACACGAGTCCCTTTTTCGGGGGATTGGCAAATTTTTAAAAACAATTTTTTATAGTCAAATGTTCATGCAATATTGATTGTATGCTGATCCTACTAATGCCTAAGGTTGTCCCAATCTGAATCAATCTGACGATAGGTCACATGATGGTCTTTCAATATTAGTTTGTGCACAGTATCAACGGTTTCCGGAACAACAACTGATTTTGGACGACCTCCACGGAATTTCTCTTCGAGTGAACTACGACCTCGGGTGAACTCACTGTACCATCGATAAACACTGGCCCTGGATGGTGCTTCATCACCAAAAATTGAACTGAGTTCATTCATGCATTGCTGTTGAGTTAGTCCACTTCGAAAGCTGTAGTAAACAATCGCGCGAAAATGCTCACGATTCAACTCCATAGCTTGGCCTAAACAAAATCTTATAACTTAGTGTAAACAACAGACAGCTCAAATTTCGCAACGTAACCTCAAAATAGTCAAGCTTTACGATAGTAGTGTCAGTTGCTAGACTGCTACACTAGTGTTGCCAAATCTCAAAATATAAAAGGCAACCCTCGTAGTTACGTTAATACAGAGTTAAGAAACCATGCAATCCTGTCAATGGGACCACCCACGCAGCTGATAGTGGACCTATCCTTAATGTATGAGGGTGTTATTGATGCCAAGTTGTCCGTAGGGAAGAATTTATGAGTTCTGATGAGCAGGTACAGTACTGGACAGCGCGTCCACTCAACCTAGAGTCATCCTATCAAACTAGAGCTAACAAGGGAAGGATACTTGGTTCATTCAAGGTTCCATTCAAGATGAGATGTAATCCCCCAGGTGGTTTCGAACGCTGATCTCAAATCTGCGTTCCAAATCTGCGAAACGATTCTGGGAACAAAGTTACGGGACCGACGCCTCCCTGTGTTATACCACTGTACCGAACGGATCACCGAGCCGAGCAGAGCAGGTGAATGTGCATCGGCGGCCTAGCGGATAATGTGGTGGACTGATAGGCATAAAACCAGGGTTCGATTCCTCGATGCATACGTTCGTTTCTCTTTTTCATAAAAACGCTAAAAACGTGTTCTAAACGCTTGCGAAACGTTTTTGAGTTCAATATTGGGCATGTACAGGGCTCTCTCACAATTTGAGAACACTGGGAAGGTATTTCAAGGGAAGCTTTTCTGCCCCTCACCGGCCGCATAAGGGTGGAGCTACATTCTAACAAGAGAGGAATACTAAATATTTGCTCGAAATGAGCTTAAGAGGCTTCAAGGAGAAAGGTTTCAGTGATTCATCGGATCAAACGCACTTCAACAAGTTACCAGCGAATCCTCTGAACGAATGTGGTGCCATCATATTTGATGGAGGACTTTCGTTCATGTAGCATGACGTAGATCCCTTCTAGGAAGTTGCGGTAACGAATAGGTTTCGAACAGTGCTTATCGACTTTTTGAAAACAGGCTTGTTAGCCTTTGCGAGGAAGTCGAGTCCGTTAAAGGCGAACACAATGATCCTCTGCAGTCGTCTGATGAGGGCAGCGACTATGGGCCCGTAATGAATGAAACTCGCCAATGAAACCCCCTATGTTTTTTGGGATATAGAAGTTCCAAAGTGAAACGCAGCCTTGAAGTTTGTGATCTGACCCATGAGCTCCAATTTTACGGCGCTGGTGAAGAGCCCATAGCTCTCTAGAATTGGATTGTCAAAAGAAGCCACACTCCTCGAACATGAGGAACATATTTGTATCTTCATGACATAGTGCCGTCCACGGAAATTAAGAGGGCATGAGCTTTCAAATTAGTCTATTATTGACAACTTACGATGTCTCATGTGGTCGCGACTACCAGGTGAAAAACAAGCGGGTCTGTCTGCCTACCTATGGAGATTAGCGGATCAGTTAGAAAGATGAGTTATCGTAAAATTTATATAATAGTCCCATTGCACAAGAGCCATTTCCACTGGATACCGCTTCAAAGCAACAAAGAAGGCCCATAGGGAGAAAACTCAAAACAATTCATAGGTTGATTCGGCGTTTTGAGAACAGCTGTGGTATCATGTCCCACCGCATCACCACTTTTACTTTATGGAAGGGCTCCTTGAAAGGACGTTCATTCAAGAATGAGCAGATAATCATGTGCACACAAAGCAATAAACTATTGCTCTACAGTACTTTTTAAACAATGCCAAATAACTTGCACTACCTCTTGGAAGGCCGGACATTATTCCTAGTATGTTTGGACCGTATCCCTTCCAAAGAGTGCTCTGGTTGGATGAATCATTCGACCGCAGTCGACCACTGCGACCTACCGTAAGTGCAGGGAGCTGCCGAAGATTTCGAAACACCATCTTGACTGTTCGGGGTAGAGAGGCGTATGTAATCGGTCGGTAGTGGTAAGAAATTTTTCATTAGATTACTGTTTCCCGGAGTCCTAAACTGCGAGGGAGCCCTGCGGATGCCCAACATTGAGCCCAAAAACGTTTTGCAAGCGTTTAGGACGCATTTCATTTTTATCATGCTCACCAATCCACCACACTATCCGCCAGGCCACCGATGCACAGTTAAGCGTTTTGCTCGGCCAGGTGATCCGTTCAGCGCAGTGGTATAACACAGAGGAGGCATCGGTCCTGTAACTTTGTTCCCAGAATCGTTTCGCAGATTTGGAACAGAGATTTGAGATCAGCGTTCGAAACCACCTATGGGGGTATACATCTCATCTTGAATGGCCACTGCGACCGAGTATCCTTCCCATGTAAGACGTGCCGACTTCGCTATGGTCGTATCAGGTAACCAAAAAAAGGTTCAAGGTTAGGTTAAATAAATGAACGAAAAACCGGTGTAACTAGAGCTTATTCAGAATGACTTTCTTCCATCGTGGAACAAGAAGGCATATTCCATCTCTATAAAAGTCTTGAGTTTTGGAGCAAACAAAATTGATTTAACTCCCTATCGAGCTCTTCTCTACTTTGATTACTTTGAAACTGCGGATTCCCCATGTGATTATCCCCTAAAGCCAAAAACAAGAGGTAGTCGCTTGGGGCAATACCTGGTGAATACGGAGGTCCTAGAGTTTCCCGCGTGATTCTTGCTGCGTGCGGTCTGCGTTGTCATAGTGGAATACCTCAGTTAAAAATTTTGAACTTGAAACGCACTACTTAAACTTATGAGACTGAATGCTTCTGTATAAAACAAGCTCCGAAGCATATGCAATGTTACCCTCCTACCACAATCAGTTTTTTAATACATGCACAGAAATAATCAATTAGAAAGAACTTTTTTGGTTGCCTAATACAGTGCGTTTCATAATTATAAGGTCACCCCAGATTTTTGCGATTCTGGAGAAAGCAGCCGGAATGGAATTTTTTGGCAAACACTGGAAGATTCCTCGTCACAATGTACCTCCTAACTCAAATTTTGGTCGCAATATCCTTCACCTCAAATTTTTTACGAATTTTTTAAAGGTAGTGTCGGCTTTTGCACCGTTTCATAATTATAAGATCACCCTGAGAAAGTAAATGATTTATTAACGTTGATGGCATATGTACAACACTTAATAATCTACAGCTCCTCCTTGTCAGAGCAACATCAAAGAGTCTGCGTGGCATACTAGAAACTAGGTTTCGAAGATGTTCCTCATCGATTGCTCTCCATGCTACGATAATCGCCCGGTTCAGCTCTTCTGTGCTCTGGAACTGACGGTTATTCGCATAAACCTGTCTGACTATTATGCCCCAGATATGTTCCATCAGATTGAGATCGGGACTGCAGGCTGGTCATGGCAGGACGCTTATTTATTGGCATTGCAGCCACTCATTCGTTGCACGGCTCCCATGAATGGAGGCGTTGTCTTGCTGAAAGACATAGCTGAGGTGACGGCGATGGCATAGAAAGGGTACTAGATGATGCTCCAAGACCTACTGGTAATCCTTGCAATACATACTGCAGCTCCAGAATGCACCCCACACCATAGACTTCCTCCACCGGAATTGCGACGGCTGAAGTAGACTGGTTCCTTCCTCAAGTCGCGCCAGTATCGCTTGTTTCCGTCAGGACCGCCCATGTAGGATTTCTTTTCATTCGAAAAGACGACCCGAAAAGGAATTATTCAGCTCTATGGTGAGATTTTGATGCAGATCTACCCTTGCCCAATCTCTCCCTAGGTTCATCTTGGCAAATCCGAGACGAGCCTCTCTGTGGCGATCGGTGATTCGTGGCACCTTCTCCATTGTTTGCCTGGTGACGTTCTCGCATCTTGTTACTGCTCTCCAGCCTGTAGTTTTCGACACAGAGAGGTTTAATTCCGATCGGATCTGGTTGAGGAGGACGTACTGTTGGAAACAGTCCTCAGAATTTTCCGCTCGTCACGGGTAGTAATCTTTCATGGGTGTCCACAGTCGGTGTTATATCTAACGACATGAGGGCTCCCCAGAAATCTCCGAATGGACCAAGGGGAGCTCTCTATTCGCCTGGAAATGGCTAGAGTACGGAGCCCACCTTCGTGATGAGCCCTCTCATCAGGGGAAAGCAGATGACCACGAACCATGTTGACAGTCAGGTTTAGAAATACCTTTGCTACACATGCTCACCTTTATAAGCATCTTTAAACACGAAATTTCCTCTCTTCCATCAATAATTGTTCGCTTTCTCGGGGTGACCTTATAATTATGAAACGGTGCAAAAACCGATAAACCGTTCTAAAAAAGTTCAGAAAAATGCAGCTGCGGGTAGGAAACGGATACCTAGGTTATTCGTGCTGGAGAATCCGTTCGTGATACTAGAAAAATCCTTAATGATTGCTTTTCTTGGAAGTGCAAAATTTGAGGGTGACCTTATAATTATGAAACGCACTGTACAGTGCCGGTTCGAACTTCGGAACTGTGCCTGGAACTGGCAGGTGAAGGGAGCTCTTTCCAAGGTGCCGCTCGATTATGGTGTTATGGTTATGTTATGGTTGATATTATTGGGAACTATGAACTCCCTGACCTTGTCAATTCGATGAGCCAATAGAATGAGGTTTGATTATGCTGTAGAGTTCCTAGATTCCATGATCTGCGCCTTCGAGATGTTACGCGGTAAGCGTTGCTTTTGAAATCTGCTGAAACCCTCGTATACTTCGGCAGCAAACATTAGGAAACTGATGTCTAAGGCGATATCAGGTTTTTGCTGTTCAAAATATACCAGCGGACGGTGAAAAACTGGGACCCAATTCCAGAACAGATTGCGCACAGTCAGTTAAGTCCCCCAACACCATAACTTTATGAAAGGCATCCGTTTGTCCTACCATATCGTTTGCTCGATTAATTGCATCGTGGTAGTTGTCGGTACAGAAATATCCCCTTCAGGGTTTGCTCTACGCATGACAAGGTGAACCTTGCTTTGAGCAATTGAATGCACAATCTGAGCGGATAAAAGTTACTCGAGAAAAGCCTGACCAAGACTGGCTGCCTATCTTCAATGACCTAGTAAGAACTGACAAGTGACTATTCTACGAAGTGATATGATGGCCCAACAATAAAACATCATTGTTTGTTGGAAACTGCGCAATCTTTCAAAACAAAACGAGCAGTGGTGAAGAGCATGATTCGAACTGCTGCGAAAATTTGCTCTGGAGAGAATGAGCGAAAGAATCCGTCAAAGCAGCATGGAGTATTGCCGTGCTCAATGCAAACAAACTTCTTTCGCCATTTCGAAAAACGAGAGCAGGTTACAAGATCGTCACGCCTAGCATTATCTCACAAACACAAGAATCTCACTCCCAATGCCTTTTATCCCCGATGAAGTAGGCACTTTCATAAGAAAGTGTCGGAGGAGGTCGGCTCTTAAAATTATAACTGGTATCGTGAAAATCCCTCCTGGCAACCTTAAGCGTCGTTTGGTCCGTAATCGTCTCTACGGTCGCACATGTGCCACACCTAAGTGGGTGGTCTGTTCTACTGATAGTGAAAGTGACTGTAATGTTGCTGGAGCGGTCTACAAAATCATATGCCAAACTGTGAAGATGAATATACATGTGGAACAGCTAGACCACTTCTTGTACGAATTAAAGAACATCCAAACGGCAAGATCAGGTCGCAGCCTTTAACTGCCTTATGTTGCCACAGGATACAATCACAACTGGCGACGACTCGGGATTCACAGTCGAGGCGCTAGTGCATGGAACGCAAACAGCCGCGAGGAAGACCCTAAAGGCATTTTGGATCCGGGCCATAGGTGCAAAATGAACCGGATAGGAATGCCTGTCTATTACGCACGAACTCACCCCCTACTCAGGTTAGCTTTTGATCATGACTTTTGAACCCTAGTCAGCCACTCTGCGTCGCTCACGATTCTACCAATGAGGGAGGTTTGGCCTTTTCATCTACCTGAATTGTGATGATTAAGTTGCTTCCGAAGGTATTGTAAGACGTTGAGATGTTTGATCAGGTAACTTCTTAAGTTTGACTCCATTCTTTCAGGCTCCGAAGAAGGCGGTTTCGTCCGCACGTAGTACGTTAAAAGTATTGTGAACCTCGTTATGTCAATAAAATTATCTAAGCCCAGGGCTATCTTACATAACCCATTCATTTCTTTAGTAATAGATAAAATAATCCACCAGAACAATTTAATATAACACCCACTGAATAACCGCGATTTCTTAGGTTACTATCAATGTCATCAAGCCGTCCCTATATTATTTTGGAAACCAGCTAAAGAATAAAAAAAAAAGCAAGATAAAGAAATCACGATTACTACTACTCAGGTAGGTGTGCGGGATCGGCCTGAATGGCAATGGACCTTACTTCCCTGATTCCGTCATAGCCATGACAGCTACACATGTAAATGATGTAACTCTCACGACTTTCTATCTTCCGTGATATAACTGATCAGCCTTCTTAATCAGATATTCGAGCAGAAACGCAGATTACAGTAAAAAAACATTGAGATCCATCACTACGAAAAACATGAACAGAAGCTAGCGGTAAGAGATTTTTTGGCCTTGCCATGCAAGGAAGCGGAGCCAAGTCAAGAAAACCTGCAGCCCCAGACTAATTTTTAGTTAAGGTTCATTCGGTCGTTCTGCACAAAAAAGAAACCACCGTTGCGTAAATCATAGTCGTTCACTATGCTTTGAGGTCGTGATCACATTTTGATGGTTTCATATTTCATAATGAAACGATCGAGGACGAGCAAGGAATACTGTCACGCGGATTCACTCCAATAAACTGCTTTAAGTTACTCATACTGCTTCATGGCCAGTCAACCTGATTAACTACCCATAACCTATTCAAACATCAATGAAGAACTGATGACCGTTCCCCATACAGCGCAACTGAACTCTAGAAGAAATGGGTTTCCTTACAGGATTCACTTTAGAGCTTATTCTTTGTTCTAGAAGAAATAGATGATTATATTCCAAATTACCATAAGCCGTAATAAAACATTACCAAAATGAACAAAAAATAAGTTCTCAAGTTAGCCTTAAGAGGGAACCCATACTTGAATTATTACATGTGAAGGGTATCGATCAAAGCTATAGAGCATAAGCGAGTATTGGTACTCAAATACTCATGAAAACTGTTAGAAATAGAGATATTAACTCTTAGTTGGAAACTGCAAATTATTTCAGACACATTAAAAACGACCTTCAAACAGTCGGCGACACTATTTCGATCGAATAGCATTCCATCAACTTCCGCAATCTCATCCAGTTCGAATCTTACTGGTTCTTCTGTAAGATCACCTACAACGCTCACTCGGTTTTCATCTTGCTCCTCATCAGCCAACAGATTGAGACCGACAGGTCCACGGGCGCGACAAGCCACCACCTAAACATGTCATTTGATTCCTTTTTCTTTGTTGCTATTCCAAATGAGCACATCACTTTTGAACAATAATGAACATGTACGGCTGACTCTCTCACTTGTTGCACATGCTGACAAAGTGATGGATTGGCCATAAGTTGCGCAGCCAAATTCATGTATTTGGCGACAAGGTTGTGAAGAGCAATGCGTTTTTCATCGGAAAATACCATTGAATTGTCAACAGCAAGCGACTGTAATGCGAATGCCAAGCGGAATAGTTCGATTAAGGTCTGAAAATGGCAGAAATTCATGGAGAGGCCTGAATATCTGATTTGGGTACTACTTTAAGTCTAACATTCGTTTCGCCCCTCACTTAGACGAAACTTTTTATTCCTTTAATCTCTCGGGGCTCGTCAGTGAGTGAGGGAGTTGAAACTATAGATATGTAAGGAATCGACGCATTTCAAAGTAACGAAATTGAACGAAAAACGTGACAGTAGAAAAAGCAAAAATAAAAGTAGCAGTCCTAAATTATACATCAGGTAACGATGTCACTTGTCAGGCTGATCCACACTGATACTGTATTTATGATCCTTTAGCAAATTGAATGTATTATATGCCATGGTGGAAACATTGGGTAAGATAAGTATGTGGAGATATATACATAAGGTACTAACTATGAAAGAGATGTGAAAAAAAGACTGTAGTACTGCCTTCATATTTTCGCTTATAGCCCGTTTGAGAATCGATATGCCTTTTTGCAAACTAGTCATTGATTACTTTTTGAGTTGTCTAAAAATAGCATTTATACATAGTATTTACAACTGATATGTTCGTTTGTATAAATGTATTTTACAATATTGGCTATAACCAAAGTTTATCTATTACACATTGGTTTTCAAACAATTGTTCTAGCATTTCTTGATTTTTTGTAGTGAAGTTTTGCATTAAAGTATCAGTGATATGAGAGATCGTTCCATACGGGAATCCAATGATTCTAAAGTTGAAGTCGCCTGCTATTTTATATAAGGTACTCAGTAATTATTTCGTGATTCATTATACAAATGAAGAGATCGAGATAATAACTTCCTTTGACTAATATGTGTTTTTATCTCCAACGAGTCTCCATAAGTTTATTTGATTCTCCTTCTAACTTATACTCTTCTAAGTTATGAGTGACAAGGACCGAATATTCCCTTACTGTGCAGTCTTTTTACCTTTGCATATACTGTATTTTAATATAGACCATGTGAGATTTGTCAACGATGGGCTGGAGTATACTCTTTAAGGGACTCGTTTTCTTTGTTCAAACAATGTGCCACCAAATATACAATAGCTGTTGTTCAACAAATGATTTGCTGTGAAAGTTATTGGATGATGTAAAACCCATAATTACTTTTTATACTATCTCCTGTTGTGTAGAATGTTTATGTCATTAGCAGCTGGAACAGATTTAATTCCATTCTTGAAACATAAAATTGATAATTCCTTGATACCACTGAAAATAAGGGTTGTGCTGTGAGCTAGTAAACATATGCACGAATTATGTTGCGTATATTTATCATTGTAGTTATTACCTTTAAAATTAATTAACTCTTGACTATTAGTTCGTGAAGAAAGTTCTTGCGTTTTAGCGCCTCAAATTTCAAATGCACATATCTCGGCTTGAACGAAACTTCATTAATCGAAATAACAACCATTACTATCGACACACTTTTGCCAACGATAAGCAAGTTTGTTTATCCCATTCGCATAGAAGTCCGGAGATCTAGAGGAGAGGAGATGAAATCGTCGAATGCAGCGGCAGCATCATGTTGGGTTTTGAAGCATTTCTCCTTGAGAAAGCCGTCGAGATGCTTAAAGAAATGGTAATCTGTGGGGGCAAGGTCTGGGGAATATGGTGGATGCGGGAGAGTTTTATAGCCTAGCTCCATCAATTTTCTCAGGGTAAGTTGTGCGACGTGGGGCCGAGCGTTGTCACGGAGTAGAATTGGTCCCTCCCTATTCACCAGTGCCGGGCTCATGAGCTGAAGTTTTCGATGCATTTCGTCAACTTCTTGACAGTACTTCTCGGCTGTTACGGTTTCACCCGGATCCATGAAACTGTGGTGGATCAGCCCGGCTGCAGACCACTAAACCAGCACCCTGACCTTCTTTCCATGCTGCTTCGGCTTGGGAAAAGTCGTGGGGCTTGATCCTTGTCCAGCCACTGGCCTGACCGCCGCCGGTTGTCGTACAGAATCCATTTCTCTTCACTCATCACGATACGGTCTAGAAATGAATCGTTCCTGTTGCGCAGAAGCAAGGCGATGCGCGCCCAAAGCAGCGGTCTTTCTGGTGCTGAGTCAACTCATGCGGCACCCTTTTATAAGCTTCTTCGACTTCCAGATCTCCTGCAACCGTCCTGCTGGAAACATTCAATCTCGAGCCAATATCCTTCAGCGTTGTACGTGGATTCTCTTCCACTAACGTACTCAATTCTTCGTTGTCACAGCCGATGGCCGCCCACTACGCTCATCACCTTCCAGGCTCTCATCGCCGGTACGAAATTTTTTAAACCTCAACTGTGGTGTACTTTGATTCGTAGTACCTGGACCAAAGACATCGTTGATATGCCGGGCCGTTTCCGTCGCACTCCTGCCCAATTTGAATTGGAAAAGAAAAATCGTGCGAATCTGTCGTTTGTCCATGCTGATTACGACCTTCTAAAAAATCCCAGGAATCACTCCAGGACAAAACCGATTATATATTTGGATATAGCAAGAAATGCGCTTTAGAGTGGTATGAAACTTGCAAAAAAGCTAATAGCAAAGAACACCGTGGCGAGCATTTGAAAAATGAGCGCCAAAAACTCTCTTTATATGGAATGATGTGTGGCATATATTCGCTTGCCATTTATTTGTGGTCGTTGTGCTTACGGGAAAACGTCGTCTAACCAATCACCGTCACGGGCACAAGGTCACAGCAGAAGTGTATATGTATAAGCGCGAAGAAGCTGCTGCAGAGTGACTCTGAACGTCTTAAATCGAAGTGCTAGCATTGAAGAGGACTCAGCAGCTACAAGCATCAAGAAGACTCGATAAATGAGGCTTATTTGGTTCTTTGGCTCTCTAGCTGACAGAGAGTTAGCCATGATTGATCCTTGAGGTACGACCGTTACTCTGAGGCCAACGCAGCGCACTTTTAATTCTAACAATTCCATTGAATCACCCGAGTATAGACACTCTTGGATTTGCCCTTTCACGAAGAAGGTATTAACCAGGGAGGTGTATCAACTTCCATGGAACTTTGATTAGATACCGAGGTACATCGATAGGGTTTGGAAAGCCATTAACAAATTTAGAAATTAAAGCTGCTGGATGAATCTACCAAAAAAATTATGAGCGGTCAAACTTTGCATGCGCAAAGCATGAAGAGATAGTGCCAGCTGATATGCGCAACTGCCCACATCGCCCGCAAGGGTCTCCGTGGCATAGTGGCAGTGCCCTTCCTCTTCAGGTGAGTATGGGGGTTTGCTTCCCTATGGTGTTTTTGTTTTTGCAAAGCGTGCTTTATTTCGAAGCAATGCTCTTATACCGTTTTTTTTGTTACTAATTCAAGTTAGCGCTTTATTTGGGCTATCATTTGCAATCACTTATCTTATGAACTATACCCGAACTTACTCAGAAAAATTTCCTCCATGCTACTTCTGTGAGGCTCCTTTACTTTTAATATTGAAACACCTTCAAGATTTCAGAACCTCATAGATCTCACGGTAAACCTCGAAGATGAAGTAGAAAAGTCTGTCCAGAAAAACATGTTTTTTTTCTACACATTTTTGGGTTGTTTCATCGATGTTGAGTGTTTTCGCGTGTCTGTGTTGCGAGACAATTTCACCTGGACATGTGTGTTTCAATGTTGAAAGTAAAGGAGCGTTAAGAAGTAACATGGAGAAAGTTTTTCGAATAAGTACGGTGATAGTTTATAGATAAGTGATTGCAAATGATAGCCAAAACAAAGCGCTAACTCGAATTAGTAACAAGGAACGGTTTAAAAGTTTTATTCGGAAGAAAGCACGTTGTGCAAAACCAAAAACACCATAGGGGAGCAAACCTTCATGCTCACCTGGAGAAGGAGAGCACCGTCATGCCATGGAGACTCTTGCGGGCGTTGCGAGCAACTGTTTTTTCTTCTAACATCAACGCGCTCTAGGTATTTCGCTGAACAAGATCATTAAATCAGCCTCAAGGATTACATCAGCCATATACAACGCCGCTACAACACGTACCTTGATGGGCGCATTCACACAGGTCTTTGAACTCTAACCCTTACCATGAATGTCTCGCCCGTTTTGCGCATCGACAAAGACCCACGTGGCATGATTGGGAATCAGCAATTTGTCCTAGTGGAAGTCTTCACCTTTTATTAAAGGTTGCCTTTTCAAACATTGCCTCAAACGCAGACAATCTATCTTCGATAAAGTCGTCATAGAAAAGGCATGCAATGGATAGGAAAGCAAACAAACAAACAAATGAGTAAATGGGTGAAAGAAGTAATAAAATTTAGTGAAAGTAAACGCAATATAGTAAATTAAAGAAAAATGAACATATTCTGACGTTAAATTCTTAATACCACCTATCATCTGCTAGAATCCACCTATATGCCGGACGCACATTGGTTTATCGTCACCGCAGTAAGGTCACGCTGCGCAAGAGCGTGACCTTACTGCGGTGACGATGAACCAATGTGCGATGACCAGCGCATTACTTGCGATCTCGAGATGACGTAACAATGCCATTGGAAGGCCCTTATGTTCGACTTGCTTTTCTGCGGACCAATTGAGCGGACATTTGAGACGACTCAAACCACACAACTAGGACTCGAACAATAGCATTGGAAAGCCTGTACATATGCACATATAACAAATCGCTCTATATATAAAGCGGTAACTTTGTGTGACTCTTTGAATGTCGGTTTGAGCATCGGTTTGGGAAAAGTCTCGTAGGCACGACGAAGAGTGAAGTGTCATGTGGGTGCGGTGAGGAAGCCGCTACGAATTAGGAACTCTACAGATCATGTGATGCACGAGTTAGCGTTCGTAGCCCAAGTGGTGAGAAATAAAGAGAATTCCTTGAAAGTCAAAACACGTCTGTAGAATACAGGGTTTTCCACCTGTTCGCAGAAGTTCCAATCAGTTGGATGAATATTACAACCCATTACCCTATTTTCCTGTTCCTGTTTTGTACACATTGCAACCGATTTCGTAATTTTCCCGCTCTATTTCGTGGATTTCGCGTTCAAACGCAGTGCACATTTTTTGAGTTCATTCGTACCTTTAAAATCTCAACAACATTATCGATGGATCACTCGTCGACTGCTCTCTTTCATGTCTTCTTTTATAAATTTATTGAAATTGAATGCATTCTTCTTGTTCTCGGTACAGTAGATAAAGACGCTCTTTAACCGAGGCACTGACGCTATTTGTACGACCAGCAACACATGAGAAAATTCAAGTAATTGAATGCATTCCTTACTAAATCGGTGCGGTGCAAGGTTCACGAAATGAGGTGGAAAAACCACGAAACAGTTCGCAATAAACACGGCAGGGGGTACGCGAAATGTGATGGAAAACTCGTAAATTGGCATTCGGACAGAAGAATGAGGAGAAACACGTCCCAAAAAGAGACAACTTTTTCTTTTTCTTTCTTCTTTTTTTTCTTTTCCCAGTTTTCTCTTGACAGCATATTGCTGCAGTGTCGCTGCTTGCGCGTATGTAGAGGAAAAACGCGTAAACCCATTCACTGTGAGGCATGACTACGTTGCTACAAGTCTACTTGAAGAAGCAGAGCAGAAACAGAATGATTTGGCTGTCGAGTTGACCTCAAATAGTAACGCGGTGACTTACAAAGGAGGGGTACTCTACTTATCTTGGAACTTTGAATGGAGACCCAGATGAATCGACAGAGTTTTGAATGCTGTTTACGAAACTGGAAATTAAAACTGCAAAATGGTTCTTCTTATGAAGTTATGGGGCCCGAATTTTGCTCGACGGTAGTATCAATTGGATATGCGAACTCGTCGCTTCCATGTCAAGTGCCCACGTGGCATAGTGGTAGTGGTTTCGCTTCATGGGCGAAGGATGAGTGTTTGTTCTCCACCAGTGTCTGCACTTTTGCAAAGTGTTCTTTCATTCCATCAAAGGCTCCCTGAACCTTTTCTGACATTTGTTTAAGTGAACGCCTGTTTTCAACATTTCAGCATTTCATCAGACTTGAAAAATTTTCAAAGCTCCAAATCTAGTGGTCAGAGCTGGAACAATCTTGGTGCAAGGCAGGGTAAGTTATTGAAAACGCAGACTCACGTACCACACTTGGCGGGTGTTGTTGATTCTTGAGGCAAATGACTGCTTTGTCTCCGGTTGTAGAGGAGCACCATGTATTAGATGCGCAGTTAGTGTTGTTGTTGTGTTGTTTTTTTTTGTAAGAAAAAACCCAGCATTAATAGGAAAAGCTGCAAAAATGCATGCAACACAATGCGTTGCACACATTTTTTCAGCTTTTCCTATTAATGCTGGGTTCCTCACGAGCATCTTATACATCTCTGGCACCTTGCTGTTAAATGTTTCTTCAAGTCGAAAATGGAATAGAATCACTCAATTAAGTGCAGAACCATTCTTCCTTGGATAGGTGGGACGAGAGAAAATGAAAGCGAAAATAAGGCGTTCACTTAAACAAGTGTCAGAAAAGGTTCAGAGAGCCCTTAATGAAATGATAAAACACTTCGAAAAATGCCGACGATGGCGGGGAGCAAACCCTTACGCAGCACCTATAAAGCGAGACCACTACCTCCAGGCCACGTTGGCATTTGATAACGGAGCGACGAGTTCGCATATCCAATTGTAGCACTGTCAAGCAAATTTCGAGATGTCATATTTTTTTAAGGAGAACCATTTTGCAGTTTTAATTTCCACTTTCGTAAACAGCATTCAAAACTCTATAGATTTATCTGTGTCTACATTCAAAGTTCCAAGTTAAGTAGACTACCCCTCCCTGGTTAGATGATTATCGGTTAGAAACGTGTCAGACAGCTGCCAGCAATGCATTCTTGTGACCCTGAGGTGGTGATCATAGCGAAATGGAAACTGAAAGTAATTACATTTTTAAGGTTTTCACAAAACTATTTTTTCTCATAAAGTATAAAGGAAAAGTTTTTGGCGTTAATCAATCCCTTCTAAGGGATGCGCCCCAGCACTCCCACCGATTCATAGTGACGTAATGAGTGCGTATACGGGTCATACAATGACTTGTGGTGACCAGCCGATGTACAATCCAGTGCTTTTATCCTCCCAGACGAGCCTGGTACCAATTCACCTACCCTGGTGGAGGGATGTAAGGCTCGGTTGGGCTAGGCGGATATCGATCTGGGATTCGAACCCGTGACCATGCATGTGTGAAGTGCGCCACTTGCCACTACACCATTTCCGCCTAAAAGTTGCTATAAGAACAGCAAAATGATGTTTATTAAGGCAGGGGTAGATGGCAAGGGTGAGACTCCCGCGATTTCATCGGTGCCGGCGTGAGAACTAACAAAGACGTGTACTCAAGGAACATACTAATGAACGTAATTGAGCACTGATTCGACTCTGCTCCCCGATACAACGGACTTCCACCGGGCCGGTTCTCCAGCCCACAGGGCCAAGCCCGCGCGAGAGTGCTGCCGACGTTAGCTACCCGACTTCAGTAGCATAGAGGAGTGGCCATCCTGCTTACCAGATCCTAACATATTTGAATCTTCTGTATGGTAAGTGATCCGAAGGGGATCCGGTTCGCAGTCCAGTGTGGAGGAGGTAAAGGTAAAGGTAATGGTAAAGAACAAGCTTTGGGCCTCGATCCGCGGTCATGGGAAATACAGTGAAATGTGACTGGAGCAAATAGTTTTAGCAAACATGCATGGAGATTCCATTATTATTGTCAACCTAGAAGCATAGAATACACTGCCATGAATTCGTGCCCATAATTTTGGGACACCATGTACACCCACAAATGTGTTTTCATGTCTACGTTCCAAATCTGCAAAACGATTTTGGGGACGAAGTTACGAGAGCATTTTTCCGATATGATAGGCTGGCAAGAAGTCCTGCGACAAAATGGGGGCCTTTTTATAACATTTCTAAAATTTTTCAGATAACTCAATTTTCGGAAATATATTTACAAAAACTTTAAGAACCTTCTATTATCCCTTGAGCAAATCACTGATGCCTTTTGTCCAAGAGTGAGGAAGCTGTGTCTCAAAGAAGTAAGCGATCGCCCTTTCTGTTTTCAGATCACATTAAGTTACGAATTTCCTTTCCACAAGGTATGCTCAAGATGGCGGAGCACATTGAATTCAAAAGGAGCAACACTCTACTTGGAATCAAGCGGAATCGGTGAACTTTTGACGTGTGCCTGAAGCGAAATTTTACCAACCGGGAGGGATGGAAGGCTTGGTTGGCCTAGACGGATATTGATCCGGGATTCGAAACTGGATCGACATCCGCCTAGGCCAACCAAAGTAAACATGTGAAGTGCGCCACTTGCCACTACACCACCACGCCCGTTTATTTTTTTCTCATATTAAACATAACTCAATCAACAACATATAACCAGCTTGCTCGGGCATCTTTTGCTTTCCCTCAGACAAAGTCGTAGATTGCCCCTCGAAGAACTTCCGACATACGTAAAATTGATATGTTCGTCTTCGGTGAAGGATTTCTCACTAAAGGATTTTTGCAACGACTGAAATGAATAGGATTCGGATGTTGCGGAATTTGGCTAGGCGGTGAGTGAAGTTTATGATCAACTAAATTTCGATAATTTTTGCTAAATACCGAGAATATGTGCGGTTTGGCTACACCATCGCATATGATAACATTTTGTGACTCGCTGATTTTGGAGCACTTTTTCAACTTCTTCAAGACAGTCTAATGAGCAGAGGTCTATGTTAACAGTGTGCTACTTTGGAGACACTTCGAACTACATCCCACCCCACCAAATGGTGTCCTGACCTTCTTCTGATAAAGGTCAACTCGAGACCCTTGAGCAGGTTCGTCTTTTATTTACCATAATCGCTTGTGATTGTAAACATTCCGACTTTTGCCACTATCAGCCACTGTTCGCTTCATAGATGAGTCGTCTTCATTGCGTTTGAAGCTTAACATTTGGTTTTTTACCAGTAAAGTTTTCAGCGTTCTCATCAGCTATTCCCACGCATGCGTTAGTGTTCCCAGTACGTTCCTACATGGGTTAAATAAAAACCAGCTTTGGTAAGCACTATCGATTCGTAATCCATCCTTTCAGGTATCCCATCATGAAGTGATAAATTGCTGGGACGAAAAGTTGTGAATAGTGTTCACATGCACTCTGTAATAAGACATTGTAAACCTATGTTTTCCATATATTAGGAAATACACCACCAGCCTTTTAGCCAGGGTAAAAATTAAAAATTCGATATGTGCCGAAAATGCTCTACCTGCCACACTGGTGATGATGCTAAAATTACTAATGGGAGTGAAATTTGTTCAGCTCCTCAAAGAAACTGCAAGTATATACCTGTGATATATTAATATAATTTGAATAAAGAATATTAACTCCTGAAAAGCCTTACTAATGAAGTATGGAAGTATCATTTTCAAAACTCGTAATTACCCCCCGAACGGCTCAATAGTTCATAGACGTTAAAACATCCCACTCACGACAGTAGAACCTTTCACCTTCTTAGACATTTCACATGATTGAGATGGGATAACCACAAAAACATTCCAGTTTTTTGAAGTGGATAATCGACAAACCTCATCGAACCCAACTTCAATACACAACAGGCTCATTGTGCATTGAATGGCATCGATGTGCTGCTGTAGGGTTGCATCGTCTGCCACCAAGATCGCTGCTCTGAAAAAAGGAAGTGTTGGAGCCGAGAAAAATTGAGCGCTGCTTTATCCGTGGTACGTTGGAGTACTTTCTGCTGTGAGAATGAAGCCCGAAGAACAATTCAGGCCATCGCTCACTGTTCTAAATACAAGAAAAATGCCGCATGGTTTTCTGCGAACAATTAGGGTGGGTGCTGTATCCGATTTATGAACAGCGTGACCATCGCCGTGTCCACCATTGAGAAGTATGAACGTTTCACATATGAAAAAAAAAACGAGCCGCCTCAACTCACAAAAAATTACACTGGTTGAAATGCGCAGATGAGGAAAAGAAAATCGGCAACACCAGTAGCATCACCTTGGCGCAGAGCAAAAAAAGCGATCGCTAGCTTGAATCCAATGGTGTTGATAGAAAAGTCGATTTCGATGAACAAATCGATCCAAGAGGATATAGGGGAAGCGATGTTCATGAGATAGCGGACAGGCTCCTATCGTTCTTTTACTTCCAACAAATGATCTCTTTTTGATGTTATAGTTACGTGTATCTAGACGTAAATTAACGTTAAATAGAACTTAGTCCAGAGCTTCGCAAAAAGAAGCGGGTCTCTTGCCTTTAACTATACTTCCGAAACTTGGATTTGCACCGAGAGATTGGTATGCGATTGCGACAACACGAAACCTTCCCATACAAATAGGCAGAAAGAACTCTAAACTCTAAGGCTTAGAGAAGACTGAGAGTTCTATGGTGAACTTTAAGCAGCCGAACATTATGTTGATCGGTTTTGCCAAACGATTTTGCGACATTGAATCAGGAAGATTACGGAGTGAAGTCAAAAGGACATAAAAACAGCATTAGCCTAATAACGTTCATGCTAGGTCTGGTCAACAGAGTCAACGATGAACAGTTGATATATGTTGATAGACGACAGTTGATATATGTAGGTCGATACATCATAGGACGTCTAAATATCTAAGTTTGGAGCATTCAAGCCAGGAAAGACACTATTGTATGCATCTAGTCGATAGTGGAACTAGCAGGCTTTCAGAACTACATTCTATCCAGAATTCCAAAAAGAGACTGTCTGAGGATGAATCAAAACAATTTCAGACCGATGAAAAAATGGGAAGAATGAAAGTAAGAGGGTCTATTGAGCCAAAAGCCCCCCAATGCCTCTGATTGGTGCTTGGCTGATGCCCAACATTCCAATAAGAAAGCTGGGTATGTACGTACATACCGCTAAGCAATTTATGGTCTGACGAGTTGGGCTATTCACACTAGCGCGCGCATTACATGTCCAAGACCGCTAATCTACGACGAAATCATTCAGCGAAATGTTGGATTATCAAAAAGCGATAGTTCTCTCTAAATTTGAACGCTGAACTGCTTTGAGAGTATAAACGCTAAACGCTTGATATATTTCATTTGAGCAAAATTACTGGTGGTTGATCATGGCTCCGTCCACCTCGATGCAGACCCTTCCCATTATAAAATCTCCACCACCCCGTTTTTAATTGCTCCTAACCATTTTCTCCACATCCCAGAAAATTTTTGAAGAGTAATGAATTTTTGGTTCTACCCCGCCTTTCTTTGCCAACTCCGCTCAATTAAAGGATTGAATTACACTTGTTCCACAACTTCTAACCGCTTTTTCCACCGTTCTAGTGCGGTTTTGAACAGAATTATAATCTTTTGATCTTAGCTCCGCTTACCTTGGTGCCAATCCCGCCCACTTCGAGGATTTGACCACATTTGTTCCATCACCTTTAACCATTTTTCCCGCCTTCTAGAACGTGTCCGAATGAAGTTATATTCATTTTCAAAAAGTATTTTCACCTCCAAGCACGTCCTGCCCATCAAGGACGGGGACTCGCTAAGCTTACCAACGCCCAGTACGCTCCCTCACCTATGCGCATTTTTTCCCCGGCATCTGAACTTTTATGAGACCGAATGAAAAGGGTCTGCCCATAGTCCCGCCCAATGCCGGCGCATGCCCCGTCCCTTAGGGACGGAGCTCTGCTAGGCTCATGTGTGCTATGTTGCACTTCCTATGCTCAACCCATTCCAGACTTGACCCGACTTCTCCATGTGCTTCTTCAGGTTATATGGAATTTCTGTACAAACAGACAGAGAGACAGACGCGAGTGTTTCATACATAGTAAGGATTACGCAAGACCCGTCTATAATTGTGAACGGGCATCCCATGCAGAGGATCGGGAGACGTCTTACAATTTAGCTTCCATTATCCAGATGAAACGAACCGGTAAAGCATCAGTGACATATCATGAATGTGTTTCCGCATGAACATTTGGTCGGCTCGTGAACACTTCTCGACCGTCAGCTGCACATCAGAAACATCCAAAACATAAGCCAGATGGGACAGGTGGGACAAATTATCGTGTCTAAAAGAAAAAACCTTTCATGAAATGCGTCCTAGAGGTGACACCAGAATGCCCTACCACCTTTCTTGAATAGCTGAAATGAACCCTCACCTATCAAGCAGTGTATGGAAGATTTGCTGTGTTCCTAAACGCACTTGAGGATCACTCACCAACGCCAGCTGGATAAGAGTGTGAAGGAATGAATCTGTGAATACCGTAGCCAAATATGCGGTACGGTATTTCGTCGCCACCTGAATCGGACTTTTACGTATTGGTATTGTTATATCATTCTGTGTATTCTAATTATTGTGTAGTTGAGCTGTAATACACTAATGCGTGCGTGATAATAATTCCAATTCTACTTCCACACTACACCCACTCAGAGCACTAGTCTTTTCGCCCACTCCTTTCTACTCTGAGGCTGGTGAATTCTATTAATATCCATTACAGTTATCTAGTCAATTCATGCTTTCTCCTAACTTTCTACGACCAATCTAGTGATTTTGGAGCAACCTACCGAATTTCGAACAAAACCCGCCCATTGTGCGAAACCGCGCATCATGAAAATTTTTCGAAGAAGTTTTTGCTTACGGTTCTGGGGTAAGTTTGTGATACATAATTTTAGACAAATAATGTAAATGATGGTACATATGGCGCAAAGGTGGCGATCTACCCTAAAATTGCATTGATAAGAGCGGTTGAAACTACCGGTGAAAAATGAATTGGAATGAAATTGAAATTGAATGCAGTCACCCTCAAACTTGATGGATGGATAAATTAAACTTCGAAGAAGAAGTTAAGAAGAAGCTTCATCCTTCAACTCCAAACCCCGCCCACTTAATGAACAATTCATATAGAAAAATAGCGATCCATTAAAATCGCTATTTTCTATATAAATTGTTTATTAAGTGGGCGGGGTTTGGACTTAAGGGGCGGAGCTTCTTCTTAACTTCTTCTTCGACGTTTAATTTATCCATCCATCAAGTTAGAGGGTGACTGCCTTCAATTTCAATTTCATTCCAATTCATTTTCATCGGTAGTTTCAATCGCTCTTATCTATGGAATTTTAGGGTAAACGAGAAAATCACCGCATTTGAGAATCGTAAGCCTCCGAAGAAGTAGTAAAATCAGGGGCTAGACGCATGAAAGGGGTATCTGAGCTCTCTCAATATGTGCACCATATACGTACACCTGGCCACCATAAGCTGCCACGCGCATCGTGCGCCTCTCGGTGCCAATAGTGCAACCTCAACAACCTCAACAACGCCGTAAGATCTAGTACGCCGTAGGCCCGCCTTTGGATGTATAGGTCGGCTAAGCCGGTTCCGGGGCCTTTACAACGCCCTATCAAAGCGTTTTTCGACTCGAGAGCATCCCTTGTGCTATCCTTGACGGTCATACGTTCACTATAGAAAGAAATCTCCGAAACAATTTTTATCGTGAAGTGCGCTTTTGACTCTACCGTCTACTACCATTCGTGTTGCGCATGCGAACACGTGCATTATATGTTCATCTACTGTGGGATTACTCAGAGGGAAGTTTGATGTTTCAAAAAAGCTAACTCTCTCTGGATTTCAACGTTGTGGGACCAATTTGAGTGCATCCCACTCGATATATCTCAAATGAGCGGAACTACTAGTATTCGATCACGGCCCTGCTCACCCCATTCAGACTCATCCCATGGCAAAAATTTGGCCAAATTTCTTTTAGCTAGCTCTATCATTTTCTCTGCATTCTAGAACGTATTTGAACTCCTGGTGTTAACCCCGCCCAAGCTAGTGCAAGGTCTGCCAAGTCTAGGATTGGACCACATCCCCTCTATCCTCTCCAACCACTACTACCGCGTTCTAGAACGTTCCTAAACAGAGTACTAATTCCTAATCTTCGCCCCAATCACCTCAGCGCAAATCCCGCTTACCTCAGGGATCTGTCTACACTTCTTCTGGAATATATAACCACATTTCGCCGTGTTCTCGACATTTTAAACAGAGTCATAAGTTTATCATAGCCCCGCTCCCCTTGAGCAAACCCCGGTCACCTCAGGAGTTCGTCACTTCTTCAGCTATTGAACCACTTTTTCCCGCGTTCCAGCACGCTTGTGATCAGAGTTTATATATATATATATATATATATATATATATATATTTCTGGAAGTACTTCAAGCAGTAAATTATTTCGCTAAAGTACCTACCACTTCGGTGAAACTGCCCACTGCGAGAACGCTTCACCGCTGAGTCCCCTTCATTTTTGATCCACCCCCCTCCCTTGCTCATTTGGGCTGTTCATAAAACCGGCGCCGGAAAAGATTAACTATCGTAAAAATTAATCGCAGGCTGTAATTAAGAAGTTTTGCCCGTGACACCGCCTACGCACATCCCGCCCCCTGGGGGCAGAGCTTCACTACGCACATCCCGCCCCCTGGGAGCAGAGCTTCACTACACTCACGTGTGCTATATTGATCTTGTCCTATACCCAACACGTGCCTTCTCAGTCAATATTGAATTTTCGTACGAACAAACAAACAGAAAGGCAGACAGGCTGGCAGACGAGAACGCGATATATAGGGAGTCCCAAAACTGTGGGCACCAAAATTCAGGAACCTTTTAGGCTTACATGATTCATTACATTCGTTTCACTCGCTATTGATTAAGTGCCGAACTACTCAACTTTTCTGGCAATATGCATGGTTACTGAAGTGAATTCCCAATAACTTTTAGATGACAGAAGCTAATTCAATGGCTCTAGCTATCATTAGCAAGCGAGAGGTCATTATTAAATTCCTACTGTTCCCTATAACATCCACACAGAAGGTTATCAAACGACACAGAGAAAAGATTCAATCAAAGACAAACCAAAAAGGTGCAGAAAGGTAGGTGCATCCGAAGATAGGACAATTGGAATGGTCCACTCGCGCGTCAATCGTGATCCTGAGCGATCCATCAAAAAGATAGAAAAGGAGCAGAACTTATCAAACCTGCGGTGGTTCGGAATGCCGAGCGAAGCCATTGCCGTTCCCACTATATGCAGAAATGCCTCTTTATTTCTGATCTCAATAGGCAGTATCACCAGCACCACATCGATCCCGGACGATCGCCGCTTTCCTCGAGCGGATACCAGTAACGTTTCCATCCGTCTCTGTACGGGCTAGAATGGTCCAGTGAATCGTCCTTCAGAGACACGTGGGCCCGCATTCTTTCGTTCAGAGCTCTCGTGAAGAATCTGACCATATCGTTGGCGGCCGTCCTGGAGTTCGCTTGACGTCCTGAGGGGTCCAGTCAGTAAACGCACTAGTCCAACGGTCGCCACTATATCCCATAACGTGCCCGGCCCACCTGATCCTCGATTTCTTGACGTAATCAACGGCATCCCTGATCTTCGTTCGATGACGGAGCTCAGAACTCCGGATTCCCTTCTGCACTTGCGCGTGTAGGGAAACTCTGAGCATCGTCCTTTCCAATGCGCCTTGAGTTAAGCTGACAGCATGCTCATCCTGCTTTCGTGGAGTCAAAGTCTCCGAGGCGTACGTTAAAGAAGGAAGGACAACAGTGTCGAAAAAGTGAGCGCGGAGCCGGATGTTCTTTGTCTTCTTCACTACTCCCTCGGTATTCTTACACGCGGAGTGTTTTCTTTTGCACAGCTCCGGGGCTAGGTCGTTCACCATGCTGACTTCCCGACCTAGATATACATAGCTAGAGCATTCGGAGATATACATGGCGTCTGTTTAGCGTGAGAAGAGCGCTACTACTAACCCGTTTTTCATGAACTTCGTTTTCATTATGTTCAATCTTAAGCCGATCTTTCCACAAGCACTCTCAAACTCGGCCAGCATTCGTTCCTCCTGCTCGATATCCGTGTTGTAAGCACGATGTCGTCCACAGAGCGGAGATGTTTTGGACAGCGGCCATCGACCTTCATTCCGAAGTCTTCCTTCCAAAAGACGCATGATATTCTCGAGAGAGGCACTGAAAGTTTGGGCGAGATGATATCGACCTGTCGGACACCCCTCTCCTCACGTTGATAATGATATCCTTGTAGAATGGTGAAATCCTGGTGGTGAAATTGTCGTAGAGCTCACGAAGCCTCCTTATATATCGAGTAGGAACGCCCTACTCGATATATAATGACCACTCAATTACCGCTTCTGTCTCAACGGTACCGAAGGCTTTCTCAAAATCGAAAGTAAGACATAACGGCATTTTGTACACTGGCAATACTTCAATGAGTCTCGTAAGAAAATGGCTATGATTGATTGTGCTGAACCCTCTTTGAACCCTGCTTGCTCGCATGCCTGTCCTTTATCTAATATTTTGCCAATCCTGTTCAGGATGACGCGAGAGAAAAACTTGTAGCTTACAGACAGCAGGCAGATTGGGCGATCATTGCAATCATCGACTGGATCTCCCTTTATACAGCAACACAGCCTCGCTAGTTTTCCACGACTTAGGCACTTCGCATTCCGATAGGTACCGCGTGAAGAGCCCAGCTCTGACGATAACTGGTGAAGACTGGAATGGAAGAACCGAAGAAGCGTGAAGAGCTCAGTTCTGACGATAACTGGTAAAGACTCTTCAGATGTTCTGGTTGAATCCTATTGGAATCGAGTACCGTGCGATTCTTCGTCGACGGGATGGCATATCGAATTTAGGATGGAAGAACCGAAGAAGCGATATATTTGTCGTGTCCAAGACGGTGGCCGTCGAAGAGATCCGGGTAATATCGTAAATGACCTTTTCAGTTGCTACGAGACGAAGTACTGTTCCGTCAGGACCACAGAGAGAAGTCATTTTGGTCTTGTAATAGGCGAAGTTCCGTCGCGCTTTGCGAATGCTCTTTCCGGTCTCAGTGGCTTCGTCCATATCTGCTGCTGTTCTCTCTCGGATTTTCTTTTTTCGCTTCTCTGCATAGCTTCGCAAATAAGGACCGAGTAGTTTGCATTAGGTGTCCGGAAAGTTTGCGAAAATTTATTGTTTTTTCCTATACAAAATAACTACAGCAGTAAACTTAGATCAATGTTAAGATAGTAGAACTTCTTACCCAATGTCTCCCCATATGGGAGTAATATAGGTTAAGGCCAGATGATTATGTGAGGATTGGGTAGCCAGGTCATACCAAGTCTTTCCAGCTGATCTCACTATAAAACATCCGGTTAAGCAGAGGAAAAATGAGTTCATGTCTTTGTTGGCGTGAGCGCTTCGCATTGTAGCGAGCTGTGGCCTTACGTCCACTGGCATTATTGTGATTTCCGGTGTGCATTTTCATATGACATCTAGTTTTTATTCTGAACAATGATGAAGTCAAGTCGATTGATGTCGTCGTACGCTTACAGTCGCTTATAACAAGCACTGTCCCACACTGGAGCTCCTGCTTAGCCAAGGAATGGGCGATATTTGCAAAGAATCCTGCTTTGAGTCTTGCTTAGAACGTCATGAACGACGAATCGAGAGTAGAGATCGTCTTTTCCATTTTCTGCGACTTTGAGGAGGGTCGCTCCGACGGGAGGCCAGGAAATTGTCGGTATTCGAGTACAGTGGACGTTCGCTTCGACAAACTTGGCCGAAGCAAATCTCTTCTCAGAGAAAGCGATCGGGCCATTTATGGTAGCCGACAAGAGAGGTTCACTGTTGCCAATCAGTCACCATATCTCATTCCAATACTGAGAATCAACGCGATCCGTTTCGTAATGGAGAAGCAGAAGGCTCTGGTACTCGTATCGATGGCACATCCTTCGGTCGACGATTACTTACTTCGAATGACCACATCAAATATCGATCAGCTATTAGTATTGATTCAACAATGCCATCGAATCTATGGTCCTTCTTTAGCGCATTCGCGAACACCATGCTTTCCAAATGAGAGGCAAAATTTTTTCAAAAGTTTCCGGACATCCAATAATCCTACTTTGTATAATTCGCTAAGTGTGTCTGTTGGTGAGGTGGATCCAAGTCGTTCAAACTTGGTAGGAGTAAAGGTGGCTGAATGGAAACACCTGTGGCAGATGCTAGGACCGCACTCCGCCCACAGAGGGCGGGACATGCGGGGCAGAAATTTTAGGTCGCAAATTCATAACTCCCATTTACGTGGACCTATTGCGTTGAAACTTGGTAGGAGTACAGGAAGCAGGATAGGAACAATGACGGTAGGTAATAAGCGGTGAAAACAATTGAAAGGAGTTGATAACGAGCCTTGAAAGGCGAGAGCCACAGGAACCTAGTTACTTCGTGTTAACGGCAGAGCTTTGGCACTCCGGTAAGGGATGTGATCAAGAAGGGACCGTAGATGTTTATTGATAGAGTCTAATAACAACTGTTAGAGACTGATAGAAATAGAATGGGAGGCGAGAGCCAATAAGTCCCCAACGTCTTTCATATTAACAACCGAGCATTCAGTAGATAGTGCAGGATGTGAAGGGACCAAAGTTAAATGGTGATAAGGACAGATAATGACAAGCGAGCAAGCATTGCAATCCTATTCGTGTCAACACTGGAACCTTTTCAATGACGGCAGTGTAGAATGTGACGTGGTCGTAGGTACTCTGTGACAGGAATTGATAACAACTGATAAGAAATGATAAGGGAACTTAGAGAGCAAAAAGGTATTTATGATCAAACACTGACTCTTTAAAATGTTTTCTTCAATAAGACGGGTAAATGCAGTAATAGCGACCGATCAAAGACATTTCTCCATAACGGAATGAGAATTTTGTTCACTTCTTGACACTGAACTACGACCGTTACGCAGTAAGCTTTTTGACAAAATTAAGTACAACAATTCCTTTTTGTTTTGTAACATATCATTTTTGACTGAACTCATCTGACCGCTAATGATTTGGGATTCCCAATTGATGAAAAATCCGTGAAGAAAATGTTCCACTGATAACGACATCTGTGATAGGCATTATTATCCATTTTTGGGTACCATTCAAGACATTGATTGTCAATCAGTTAAGCCATCAATGTGACACAGTTTCGAGATGAAGAACAATGAATCGAGACTTCTAATTATAGGCATAAGCATCGGCACGTACTGAGTACCAATGACATTGTACCATTGGTCCTGTGTCAAATTTTGTCTTCGTGGACGTCTCCTGTCAACATGGACCCACAAGTTCAGAGTTAGAAGGAGTACCGGCGGCGAGATGAAAACACTCATGAAGGGTAGCAAAACCAGACTGCTCACAATGAGCGGGGTTTGAGCATAAATTAATAACTCCTGTCCCAGTGGATCTAGAAAGTTGGAATTTTGAAGGATACATGCGGCAGGATGTGGACAGTTAGAGCGAGTAGCAGGACCGATTCACCCACAGGGGGCGGGTACTGCACGAAAATTGTCACTTTGGTCCTAGGCCGTTCAAACTTGGTAGGATTACTGGAAACATGATGGGAACACGGGAGACGGGCGAGAAACGATTTTGGGTAATCGATTTGCTGCACGCGGTTGTCGCGGACCACTCATTCGCCGTTATTACAGCTCTAGCGTTCTCCATACAGCTCAATCGATATGCGATCACTATTTTATGCATAATTCTACTATTAGTACTTTTGTTCCTGTATTTCTTACCTATTGTTGCATCGTGCTACATTCCTTCGCGCGCTACGCCCCTCTAACCGCGACGCGACCGTTTCGTTCCTAACGCACCGTACCGTGGGAACGCTTATGGAGGATGGCAGGACCGGGCTCCGCCCACAAGCAGCGGAGTTTGTGCGAAATGTTTAAGCGGAAATTCATAACTCCTTTCCCCGTGGACCTAGAACGTTCGAATTTGGTAGGGGTAATGGGAACAGGATGGGAACACTGTAAGAGGCAGGACCAGACCCTGCCCACGGGGGGCGGGGATTGCGCGAAAACTGTCAATCTGGCCCTAGAGCGTTCAAATTTTGTAGGAATACAGGCGACAGGATGAGAACACTTATTATAGGTGGCAGGAAAGAACCCCGCCCACATGGCCCAAGGGCATTTGACGTATTCCAACTGCACGGAAATTTCACGGAGGTACGCTTCCTTAACCCATCTTTTTTTTCTGAATAATCGCCTTTGTGATGTTATACGATGTTCTATTCGGACACAGCAAAGATGGCTTATAGAAAAATCGCTCACAATTCGGAGCTAATTCTGAGGGTGTAGAGGTTTCGAAGAAAAATGAGAATTCAAAGTGTTATTTACGCATAGCAAATTTCTTACAGGAAGGAGGAGCGCCCGGCGAAGCCGGGCGATACCATAAGAAGGAGGGAAGCCTGGCGTTAGCCGGGCGGCCCGACTGGTTACAGAGTAACCAACTTAAGAAGTCCACTCAATCAGCACACAAAACCAAGTTATTAGCACGACAGCAATAAGGTTTACGTTCTATATCGTTTTTTTTTGCCATTTGGGACGTTACGTAAGGGTTGTGGGCAATATTGCACAGATGCGGATAGTGCTAATAGGACCAATACAATACCAATTCAATAATAACAAACCCAATACCACGCGGTTAGTGACTATCTAGTAATAAAGTTTCATTTCCACATAACTTTTTTCTCATTGTAGTCAATATTTCTCATGACATCACGCCACTGGGACACCTTTACAAGCCCGACGTTCTCTAGCCCTTTATATGTACATGGTATGCAATTCACTCATTCCAAAACCAACCCTTTGAGAGGAGTGAATAGAAAAAGAATCAAATCGGATGGATGAACTAAAAGAATAGGAAAACACCAGCCATCACTCACCTTCAAGAGTGTCTTCACAAGAACGTGCTGCAGGAATTCGTCACCCTGTTTAACGCGTTTCTCGCCCAAATTTGGAATGTTTCCAACAGTGAACATCATCATTTCAACCTTAGAAGTTCATATCGTATAAATTATAATACTTCTTACAAATAATACTACCATGATACTGGAATACCCAATAACTCTCTGAGTTTTGCTGTTTAGTGACATTAAGACAAAAAAGTGTTATCAATCGTAGGGGTTGTCCGATCAAGTTCAACAGTGATGGGGAAAATTTCCATAAGAGTACAAGGAAAAGTCATATTCATCCACAGCTTCACTCTTACGTGTTTTCGAAACAGAAAGAGATGTATTACATTTGGGTAAAATCTAAGTTTGGGATAAGAGAGCTACTGTGGCGATTGTGTTCATCAGAGCAAGTTATTCGTCACAAGAATTGAACTTGATTCTATCATCATTAATACCTTTACTCTATTTTGTAAAATACCTGAATGGTGTAAGCCAATAAGGAAGAATTTACAAATAGCCGGAGCTTTGAAAAAATGGCAGCTGGTCTTTAACCATGCACCTTTTGATAGTCCGGTAACGCATTTGCAAAGTCGCCCATAGCGTTGATTAGTGCCTCCTGGTACATTTTCTCGGCTTCGGAATCTTTACATTTCTCAGATCGCTCGAAATCAACAGATGTTCGTAGATGTTTTAAAAGAGAGTTGAAAATGGACAACAGCAGAGGACCTGAAAATTTTAATTCGTGGTAGACACTGTTGTTGAATTATACACTACTTCTTCCATATCCGCCAGAGATCTGACAATTTACATGTTCCCATTACTTGTGTAAGCCAAGACATTCGACACAAACAGCTAGATGTTCAACTCTCTATACGGACTCAGAGGAATTAGAATGCCATAATCTACCATACAGGCTGATCAAGATCAGCTCGCTCAATCCTTCTCCATTGAATCTCCTTATTGCCAAGTCGACCAACAATCATTGAGCTCACCTATACTTGTTCCAGCGATTGATACAATATTTGACAGCACAGTAGCAATTCCGATGCGAATAACAGCATCAGCTGTACTCATTGAGTCAAGATGATTAATGAGCTCCTTAAAAAAGTGGAATCAAAAATGTGAAAGTTTAAAGGAAGCTACACATTACGAAGAAAGTTAAATATCCAGCCATGTGGAGTACCCCGTCGCGTATCGTAGAAATGCGATGGAAGATGAGAGCGTGCAATCTGTGAGTTGGGGAGTCATTTATTTATTTACATTTGCTGGTCACTTTCCTCAAATTCAATGCAGTCTTGAGCATCAATAATAGAGCAGTCATCCCAAACAATCGGGCCTCTTAAACATAAAAACAAAGTTGAAACAGAAAGCAACAATCAAAACCAATAAAAAAAAAGGCAGTCAACGAAAAAGTCCTTTCGACTTTCCAAGAGGCGGGGTCAGTACAGTAATCGCAGTTCGAGGCCGCGAGACAATTAAAAAAGATTGGCCGCATGCCGCAAAGCGAACATGGGAAGTTGGGGAAAAGATCAGTCACCTCCAAATAAGCACAATACTTACCTGGATTACAAAATAACTGTTTTGGCTCTGAATGCTGTAGATAATCGCTTTAAAAACATGGATAGCAAACAGCGGCGGCGGTTTCCAGTGGGCATGCAAATCCATATGTTTAAGTACCGGTTCCATCACTGCACGGAGTGAACCAAAGGACGCCTGCAAAACTTGAGTTTTCACCCAGGTAAAACATCAAGGAATCTTGTACAATGTCTTGGGTAATTCTGAGACGGAAGTATTGGTTGAGAATAGTGTATCGGAGGTGAAGGAAGCGAGGAAATTCGCCGATCCGCGGAAAATGAGGCATCCCAAAAGCCATGAAAGTAGATGTTGTACGAGACACCGTGATGGAAATGACGCGTTTGGACGAGATTTCAGCTGTTGCGATTGCGCAAAGAGCTGACTGCATCGAGCCAAAGCTGTCCAGAATTGCCGATCACTATCGCTAGGGGTTATGACAAGCTATTTGAACTTCCTACATTGGTTCTCCTAGTGCAGCCTCTACATCGCCGATGGAACTCGTCCACTTGGGTGTGACATTCACACGACACAATCTCTGGCCCCTTATTGTGCCCTATTCAGGACGTTTCCGACCTTATGGTATGGCACGTTTGGTATAAAGCTGAGCCTCGAACTGTGGGAAAGTATAGGAAACCATCCTCAATTTCGACTGTGCCTTTACCAGCACTCAAGCGCTTGATAAGTCGTTTAACTGCTACACACTTAGAAGAAAGCGATAAGTTTACTTATAGAAACTAGCTTGTCCTCATAAATTATAAACCTTCTTCGCAGGAAGGGCCAGGCTTTTGCCGTAGGGAAAGGCAGAAGTTCATGAATAGAAGCATTCGAGTGAATTATTGACTGCAAAGTAGAAGAAGTTGAACTAGCCAACCAATATTTTGTAATACCTTTCCCATAAGTTCACGTAAACATCGATCCGACAACGCTCGGGGACTTTCCTCACGATATGGATCATCATTAAAAGAGGTAAATAGTGTTGACGACTTGCTGGATTCATCCAACTGGTCTACAAAAAGCGATACCTTTTCTAATGAAAATTTCTCTCACGCTCAATTGCGGAAAAGACTGCTTTCTCAAGGTTTGTACCTGTCTCTTGGAGATTGAACAGAATTGACGGCACAATTTTGTCCATATGCTGTTTTTCCCAGATATTCGGATGCAAGTCGTCTGTCACTGATTTCCATACCACTCCTTAATTATCAAACCATAATAGCCTCACAGCCAAAAACTATTGCGGACACAAAAAAAAAAGCTCGCACTAAAAAAACAGCGCATCCAATAGCTCTTTGAGTAGCAAATTTTCGAAGACGGCGTTTATTCCGTCAAAACTGTCAATAAGCTTCAAATGTCAGATAGGAGACAACCCTATCGCTTCCTACATTAGCCAGGCAACTTACCGAGAGGTCCTTCAAATTCCTCTGGAATTTGAATAAAAACTTAAGTAATCTAGGAATGCTGTCTACGGATATAGAAACTAAATCTATTGAGTGATTTTTCTGAAAAAAAGGATACGGGGCTAATACTCTGCTCATCCACACTGAGGGGGATAGTGTCAGTTGAACTGCTGCAGTTGCAGCATTGGCATCAAGCGCCAAAGTGGAGCAGTGAAAGTGCTCTCGTCTCTCCAACCGAAAATCTGCGTTCGCTCTGCGCCGCTGCTGAAATTTTCGCATAGTGGAACTTTTGTCCAATAGAACTTCCATTACGGTTTCTGCTATCACGTTTATTTTTACTAGCTTCTAACATGTTTATTCGAGTAAGCGCTTCTTTCGACCACCACATGGGCTCTGCACTCTAATGTGAGAACAAAGATCGCATCGACCAAAGATGTATTGTTGATCTGAGGTGCACCTCCCAAGTACGTGGCTATATGCTGTGAAGTTTTAGGAGGTAACGCGAAATTTCAAGAGCGTTCCGCTCGCTAGAGTCCCTCATCTGAACTGTTGATCCAATTCAATCCTCAATGCTCATCATTCTCGGTGTCTGGGCTTTCCAGAACGAAATGTAAGTTGTCTATTGCACTCAGGAGCCTATTCCGCTCCCTAAAAACGGGGTTTCCCTGAGCTCAAGTGCACTCCGTTGGTCTTCCCCGAGGCCCACCCATCCCAAATTTGACCCGACTTCTTCAGGTGCTTCTTCAGGCAATACCGAATTTCGGGACAGAAGGAAGCAAATTATCAACACCTAGCAAGTAGTGATGATAACTTCATAGGTGGTAAGTAATGGGGATAACTCCATGTCCAGCACCTATGAGGCGTTACTTGTCTCTTTTATTTTTCCTTCCGCACTTTCGTTGAACTGAACTACGATTACGAGGAAACGGTTAAGAAACCATAAGAAACCAAACTAAGAAATTTTCTCCACGGCACCGGCCACCCCTATGCACATCCAACCCTTTGAGGACGGAGCTCCGCTGAGCTCACATGTGCTGTGTTGATCTTGCTTCATACATAACCCGTTCCAGACTTCCCGACTTCCAGACTCGATTTCTTCAGCTGTTTCTTCACGTGACATCGAAATTTGAGCCCGTAGACAGAAAATTGTCCTCTATGGAACCATGGCTGACCTCGAGCGCCATTCAGTAGAAATCTGACATGCAAAAAGATTTTCATATAGAATCCAGGTAACTTATTTTTCTTTCAACTTCTTCGCTTATCTCCGAAGGCCGACAGATTGTTCTGCCTGCCTTTTCTGGACCCAATAGTCGCAAGCACATAAGTCACCACATTTGATCAAAAAAAAACTGGTTTGAAAGCTCATGGTTTCCCTCCTTTTCGCTCGTCTTCCATAGGTGATATCCGATCTTGATGAAATAAACTTGTTTTCAAAACACGAGGCAGTGTTGCTCGTTTGAACATCCAAACGATAGAAGATTGTAGACTCCTCTGTCTCCACCATAAAATTGAAGCTCGTGGGGTACGAGGTTCCCTTCGCGATGTGATGGTCCGATACATGGGTACTGTCATCACGTGAACAGGGAAAATCGTTGTAATTCTCCTTCACCCATTCGGCTTCCTCACTCCACAACGAAGTTTATGAAGGAAAGCTCTGCAGTATCTTTTGTTTGTTGCTATTAGGTTGGAAGATAAGTGCAACGCTTTGCACAAGTTTTCGAATTAAATGTTCGTCAATTTTACTAGTAGTTATTTTGTAAATTTGTAATTTGATATTTTTTGTTGAGATTTACATTTATTAATTTCACATTTGAAGAGGTCTTTGGTTTTTTCGTGGAGGAGCATGACCGAAGTGTTGCAGGAATTATCTTCCTACCTAATAAATGGTGTTCACGTTATTTCGCAAGAAGGCAAAATAGCTTCAACAAATAAGATAACAGTGTTCTGGGCATAAAATCTCGTGATATGTTGAAGAACGATTTCATCCGATGAAAGATGTAACATCTTTCTTGGCCAAATTTCCCATTTTTCCTAACAGTTTCTCCCTTCCCTTGACAGCAGCAATCAAGTATGTACAGAAAACTACGAGTGCCAATTGAAACAAAATTAGAAAAAAATCAAGATAAAACTAAAAATACCATACCTCGGAGCCCCTTTAATCCTGCACTACGGATCTTTCGCGAATCTTCGCCGTATGTAGCATGACACATTTGGGAGAACTTTGAGATGAAGAAATCATATTGGCGATGGTACGACGGACTACTTTCTTCTATATTCGAGAACGTAACGAATGAGTCAGTAGCTAGTTGCTGGAAATGCTGACTATAAGGCATCTTTCACTATGAAAAAATCTTGTATCCATACTGCTCTCAGTCGTCAACAGATCTTCCTCAGGTTGATGACTTCTGCTTCACTTAAGGCCTTTTCAAGCGTTCTAGTTTAATAAAAACGCGCTCGAAGGCGCCTAATGGCAACGCGACTCATATGAATGGCAATCGGTCCCGCAGCAAATTATGAACTTTTAACATCAAAAAATTAAATTCGTCTGAAAACTTGAACGAAAATTGAACTTTTAACAAACGATTGGAAAGAGTAAAAAAAAAAACACTGCATGAAAAGCAGGTCTGAAAAGTCGAAGACTAAGCAGCAAATGCGGAATCTACAGAGGTTTAATTAATTTACAAAGAAGAACAATGAAAACAGACATTTTGAATGTGTTGATTATGAGAAGGATGGGTTAGTTTCAGCTTGATTTATCGACCTGCAAAATTTCTGAAGGGGCCGACAGCGACTACGGAGGTTGCTACTGTTAAGATCACCGAATTTTACACGAAAAGTGGAAGTCTGTTGCGCTCCATAATTTCAACATAATTACCTTGAAGACAATTGTCATAACTAGCATCATGATCAAGAAAGTTTAGTGCTTAACTTGAGGGAAGCAAGTAGCAGAAACCGAGAAAACCAGATCACAATTGGTTTCTCTGAGAAGGGATGATTCAAAACCCTGAAATGGGACCTACTTAAGATCTCAAAAACGTCACTGCATGAAACCAGAAATGAAATTATGATTCTATACGAACCCTAACTTCTTGTTATACCCTATTGTCCACATAAAATAATAGCTTCGCCGCCTACTGCATGAGTTTTAACGAGAGGCGAACAACAGCAAAGAAGCGGAAACATCTGAGAAAAGAGAAAAGAGGAATGCTTTCGATAAAAAGAACCTCCATCCTCGGATTGTTTGACTCCAACAGTTTCTGAACCATCTTCAAATGATTCTCGCTAAATTGCGGCAGACTGGGGGAGCTGTGGCAGGACTGAAGCAGCTGATCCATGGCTTCGACAGCAATCTAGATGAGTCTTTTATTGGTTCCTCATTTACGGCATAGGACATCTTGTATGGAATAAAAAAGAGAAAGACAAGAACACTCATCAGGAAAAGAGTTTAAGGGGAAATCGCTGAGATAAAAAGAAAGAAAGGCAATGGTAAGCAGCAGTAGGCACACTATAAAATATGCATTGAGGGTAGGTGCAGTTCGTTGTTCCACGACTAAGCACAACCAAACCGAACAAAGACAATTTGAATTCGTCACCCTTTCCCTTTTTTCCTCAAATTTTACCAGTCGGATTGCCCGACAACTCTGGTTCTACTCCATTCTATACCATTTTTGAAATGCCCTACTCATGCCTTTTTCCCCCGTTCGTTCTTGGCATGAAGAACCGGTCAGAAACAATGTTCGAAAACCGTTCTATCATATCAGACCGTCCCATTTTCCCGCTTAGAAGCGCATTGCAATTTTTGCATGAAAACACCAATTTCGCGCACGCTGCGGTAACTGTGGTGTTTGTTTCGTTCCTAAAAATGCTTAATCCCTACTCCTTAGCTGACTCTGTGCACATTTTTCGACCCATGATCGGTCCACTATGGACCCTCGTCTCTATACCCATGATACGTTGACCTGTTTCTGTGGTAGCTTCTACTTACCTTTTCCTGGGCTCACGAACATCTCGAAGGGTAACACAGATTTCTGGTCAGCACCTCCCAATTTGGTGCTCACTAGCCTACCATGAAAATCCTTGCTTTCGTAACTAGACACCGCTCGCTTTTCCCCAACTCTTCTGTTCAATTTTAGCTCGACACTGCATTTTTTTCAGGTGCTACGCTAAAGTCGCGCACGCTTGACTCTTCGAGAACGGAATCCAGCATAAAAGCACGGTTCCCCTGTTGCTGTCTCGAGTCGCTTCCCCACCTCTCGATCGATGTCACGTTAGACGAGCGTCGAGGCAATACAGATTGCGATTATTCATGCGTTCTAGGACCCACACGTAATCAGCTGAATGCCGAGTGATGAGGCGATTTTTTCTCCCATTCTTTTTTCCTCTGTTATTCCTTTTGCTGCCGCGATCCCCTTTTAAATTTCCTTCCCCATCAAGCTGAAAAAGGTGAGTTATTTTTGCTGTAACTAGGGGTACGCAATGGCGCACTGCGCGTAGCTCGTCCAAACGCCGCACTCTTCGTCATTCTTCTGATCTCATTCTCGTCCAGCCCCCTTTTTAACGATTTTTTGAAGCCTTGTTTCACTTCGGAAACACAATCCACGCAGCTCCTTCGCCTCCATCGCACTATTTTCCATTTTGTTTTCCATTTTTCGTCCCAATCTGGGTTACCCAAAATTATCGTGAACTGTGCCTTCAAGTCATGTGCTTTCGAAGCTTAGCTTATTCCTCACTTAATCTGTGTTCCAAATCTGCTAAACGATTCTGGGAACAAAGTTACGGGACCAGTGCCGGGCACAGCCTTAGCTGTGCTCGGCCCCGTGATCCGTTTGCTTCTGTGGTATAACACAGGGCGGCATTGGTCCCGTAACTGGTGGTGCAGCCGGTAGGATTGTGCACTGGTGGGCATGACGTCAAGGTCCGATTCCTCGGTGCACGCGCTCATTTCGCTTTTCCGTGAAATGAATCCTAACGCTTGCAATGCGATTCCGGGCTCAATGTTCGGCATCGACAAAGCTCCCTCACAATACAGGATTCCGGGGAATAGTAATCCGATAGAACCTTTTTTCACCTATACTAACCGGATAGATATGCCTCTCTACCCCAAACAGTCAAGATGGTGTCCGAAATTTTCAACACTGTGCAATTATGGTAGAAGGCGGTCAAATGACTAATCTGACCAAAGCCCTCTTTGAGGGGGATAAGGTCCACACATTCTAGTAATGGTGTCTGCACTTTCAAAGCGATGGTACAAGTTACCTGGCATTGGGGAAGAAACACTGCGGAACAAGTTGTACCCAGAACACTGAATCCACCTACAACATGCTTTGAAGTGTCCTCTATGGGCATTCATTGACTTGAAGCAGCATCCAGTGGAAATAACTATCGTGCAATGAGATTAATTTTATGATAACTTATTCTTCCAACTTATCCACTAATTTCCATAGGCAGACAGATCTGTCCACTTGCTCTGCACTGATAGTTACAACCACATAAGACATCGAATGTTGTCGATAATGGACCAATGGAAATATAAGGGAAAGTGCGAAAGGCTCATGGCCTCTCGCACTTTCCCTCAATTTTCATAGACGGCACTCTGTCGTAATGATACAAAACGTGTTTTTGTGTAGGAAGTGCGGCCTCTTCTGCCACTCGAAATATAGAAGCCATGGATTCTTCCACCATGTCGTAAAATCGGGGCTCCTGGGCCAAACCACAAAGAAGGCTACGTTCCACTTCGGAACCTCTACATTCCTACAGACGTACTAGGTTTCTATGGCAAAGTTATATGCCCATCGTCGGTGTTGTCATCAGGCGACCGCAGAGGTTAATGTGATTGCATTTCCCGGACTTTTCTTCCTCGCAATGAGTGGCCTGTTCGCATAACATCAAAAAGTGTGACTGAAAAGCTCTTTATTACCGCTTCTTCCTATATAGTGCTCACGTTATGCTACATACATACATACATACATACATACATACATACATACATACATA
>UZAF01000005.1:0-43288 GCA_900617895.1 Haemonchus placei | reverse complement strand
ATTACTGAGTCTTTTGAATTTCCTTAGACTACCCGAGAATAACTACATGCATACATTTCTCTAGAAAGTCAACAAGTTGAGAGTCGTCTTTGAATAATGCAAGTTTCCCTATCTCTGAGTTTTTTTAGTTATACAGTGTTTGAGTTTTCTCAGACTACCAGGGAATACTGTTTTCACACAATCCTCTAGGAAGCCAACAAGTTGAGAGTCTTCTTTGAATTATACAAATTCTGCTATCTCTGTTTTTTTAGTTATAGAGTTTTTTGAGTTTCCTCTTGCCATGGATCCTAAACTACTTTTCCTAGAGGTCACATTTCCAATTTTATTTTTTTGCTTCAAACTCACATTTCTTGAAAGGCGACAATTTGGGAGTCTTCACGTAAATTATAACAGTTATTTCATCTCTGAGTGTTCTGTATTACTGAGTCTTTTGAATTTCCTTTAGACTACCCGAGAATAACTATATGCATACATTTCTCTAGAAAGTCAACAAGTTGAGAGTCTTCTTTGAATTATACAATTTTTTCTATCTTTGAGTTTTTTTAGTTATAGAGTCCGGCGAGTTTTCTCTTGCCACCAGGGAATGACTGGATCCTGAACTACTCTTTCTAGAGGTCACCTTTCCAATTTTATTTTTTTGCTTCAAACTCACATTTCTTGAAAGGCGGCAATTTGGGAGTCTTCACATAAATTATAACAGTTTTTTCATCTCTGAGTATTCTGTATTACTGAGTCTTTTGAATTTCCTTAGACCACCCGAGAATAACTATATCCACACCTTTGTTCGAAAATATGTTCGATGGATTTACTCGCGCTCTAACTCGCTCCTACTCGCTAAGCCTCGCCTTCGTATATTTCCTGTTCTCGTGATTTCACTCGATTACCCTCCACATTGATTTCCTGGGTCCATTGTGGACGAACAAGAGGTAAATGAACAAACTTAGCAACAGTAATATATATGTATTATAGTTCGTTTATTCGACAATAACCTACTTCGTAGCTTTTCACATCGAAGCACGATTGCGGGTGCAAATACCGCCGTCGTCTCTAGATAATTCAAATAGAATCTCGGGATTACCCACCATTCTTCTGGTCCAGCCATATGTAGAATCTATACACAAAAAGAAGTAACAGCTTAGTAGATTAATTCCGATACAAAAAAAAGCTGCGGGAAATAACCCGACTGCTGTCCCATATCTATGTCAACTGCCACATTCGTTGCTAGTGCTTCGGCCACTATTTCGATCATTTTGAAGATGTCAAAATACCAACGTCGGGAACAACGTCCCATTTATGGTTTCGAGGAACAGCGAGGAGTTCGTGAATTGCGGCTTCACATTTACCTGTTTTCATGGAATGACAATGGCAATCATAAGTATCAAGAAGTAGTGGTTGACGCTAAAACTATTATTCTTGGGTGGAATAAACGTATTATAGAGAAGAAGAGGCGTTCTCTATACAAAAAACTGCTGACTTCGCAATTTTATGAGAACATCAAATATGTTAGAAATCTAGAACTTCAGTGTGAACCTTGGTGGAGAAAGCTGGTTTCGCAGCAAGGTCGTGAAACAATCCTTGCTTTTCTTCGTAAGTTTTCGCATTCATTTGCGAATCGCTGTCGCAATTTCTGTAAGATAGTTGTGCCAATGAACGTTACTGTACGGGAGACGTCAAACCGATAGTCCCGTTGCCTAGATGGTTCGTTCTCATCTTCTGTGAATGTGATCGTTCAGTGATGTAACCCATATCTCTTTCACTCCTTGCACAAGAGCGGCAGTTCAAATCGGTTATGCTAGACGTCAAAAACCACAATTCAATCAATCTCCGGTCGCTTTTAACTTCAATCAACCATATTTCTTCCTTCTTACAACGAATTGATTCACGAGCTCTTGGTATGAAGCTATGAGCTCTTGGCTCTTTGTATGTCGAACTCATTACGGATAACTTCTTTAGAACCTTTCGAGTCAACCATGGCCCGACACCGTCATTGCGCATTTCGACGTGATGCGCTTAGAGGAGCACGCTCCCCCCTTCGACTGGACCCACCGGTGGGTACCAGTGTCCCAGAAGGAAGTTCTTGCTCTACTCTACTAATTCTAGCAACCTTTCGCGTAATAGCAGTATCGAGATCTTATTTTATTCACTATATATAATAGAAGCTCATAATTGGCTTTTGGATTTGGGAGCAGTGTTGGATAGGAGGATGAGGATCAACTCCTGCCGTGCTGATATCGTCCCCGTGGTCACATGATCGCAAACCAGTCTGTAAGGCTTTCAGGACGTGCCCAAATCTTGCAAAGTACCTAGGTATCTTCAGCAATGCCCCATTGCCTGTATGTTTATAACAAATGAGTTTTTACAAAACAGTCATATAAACCATATTGAATATGTGTAGCGCAAAGTTCATTGATAAACATGAAAACACTGAATGAGTTTGAGCTCACAGAGAAACCAAAAATCATGGTGGCACACAACATTAGTTGCCATACTCTCATGCGCCAGTAAGAGTGGCACCCACCGGTAGGTGTGATTGTCTTCAAAGGGGTAATTGGTTGGTTTCTGACCTTTCTCTAAAGCTTAACTTAGTTAATATCGTTTTTCAAATCAGAAATTTTATTGAAATTCTGGAACGGTCAGAACAGAAAATCGAAATAAGTGCATCCCTACAACAGATAAATATCAACTATTTTATATTACCATATTGCGCACCGTGCTCTATCCCTTACACTAAGGAGACCCCGCTTGCCAACGCCTTCTCAATGGCTTATATGCCATAATTTATCAGCACTGACACGTACGACGTGTTGAGCCGGTATGCCAATATCAGCACAGAACCGTTAAGCTGTAAGCTCTACATGACAGAAAACGTCATGCTACGGCAATAACAGCACTTAACAAAGCATCACGTCGCAACATTTTCAGCGATGTGATGCTTTGTTAACTGTTGTTATTACCGTAGCACGCGTTTCGAAAGTCTCACAATCTCTCACAGTCTCACAGTCTTTTTAACATGATCGAGTAGGACATCAGCGCTGTTGTTACTGCAGAAGGTTGGTCACTTTGTTGAAGCTCTTAGTTTCTGGTGGTTGTTGCCAATGACCCAGCGTGTGTAGGCATTGAAACTTCAAGCTGCGTTCAAGTCTTTGAAGACGACGACCTGCCAGAGACTTTTGCCAAATAAAGCTTTTTCTCGTGATGGACCTGTTTCGCATAGCAGTGTAGAACCTTATGTAACATGGCTATGTTTACAAAAGACGGAACTAGGAACTTATTATGCAGGAATAAAAATATGAAAATTATACCGTTGTGCTTAAGTCACACGGTGAATGATGTTCATGATTTCTGAAATTGATCTCATCGACTCCACCTTACTCTAAGCCCAAGACCATGCACCAGTGCTGACGAGTGAGAGTCCGTGAAACGGTCATTTAGCTCAGGGATGACATTTTAGTACTTTATACTTTCTTTACTTCCTCTCCTTTATTGTTAATTGAAATAAACTGATGCTCAATTAGCGGTGTTTTAAATTCTCTCAACAGACAGAAAAGGCAGATGAAGTACCGTGTTGATACGTACACAGAGGTTGTTGCAAAGTTGTCTTCGATGGAGTATTTTCTAAGAACAGCGGAACACGGAACAAACTAATGAGGTGCATTATCCTTGTGCAAACAATGGATAGTTGTTCGTAGTTCTACTCGTAGTTCTACTCTGATGAGGCGAATAGTTTCCTGTATTTAACGTGCAGCATACAAGAAATATATATTCCCAATCGTTTCTCGCTATCAAATGAGGGGTAGGGATTTGTTGTCACCATATCGCATATGGAGGCGAAAATTTTTTCCTCATTTTACATTATTAATATATATGTATATGCAATCGTGGAGATTTGCCGCAATTATATATATATATATATTTGAATGTATGCATACATACATGAACCACCACTCATACTTACGTGAACGTTTTCATGCAGACATGCATGTACATACAACGCTTGCTGATCATGTGAACGTGTGATCATCCTTTAACAGACATGTAGCAAGTGACAAAAAGTAGTCACAAAGAGCAGAGAATAGCGAAAAGTTGCTGCACTGCAGTTAAAGCGGCCATCGTTTAACTGAGAGCTGGTTCCCGAGAAGGGCATGAGTTACACCATCTGATAAAATGAGTTCCCAATAAGCAATTTTCTAAGCTGTTCATAGACAGCGGTAGCGGTGATATCTATTCACGCAAGGTAAACATTATTATTTAGACATGTTATGGTCCGAATGGTAGAATCACGTTGTTTCTTGCATCTTGCGCAAAAGGTCCCGGAGGAGACAACAACCTTCTCACAGCATCTCTTGATTTAAGCATACTATGTCTCGAGTGAGGTATGGGGAAGTCACTCAAAATTTTCCACTTATTGCAGAAGCGAAGGAACTCCTTTGCAGCCTTTACAAGAAATTAAATTTTTATTTTTCGAACATACTTTGCATGTTGGAATATCTATAGCTAAATAAATTAGCATGAATGTGCTGAACATTAGCTTCGAGACGACGGATCTCCTGAATATGGAATATGGGAACTGCTTCCCGAGCGGTGGGCATAACCCCAAGGCGGTACATTGATACGAACCGAGAGTATGACTCATCAGCTGTACTGAAGTGAACAACAGGTACCCATTGAAAGAGGGAAAGCAACGACTAGGGCCTGAATCTGTCAGCGGATTGCAAATAAGCAAGGTATCGGTCACACTCGCCATTGCGCTGTTAATGGAAGCAAGCTGTTGGGTGTCAAAAGATGCATAGACGATTTTAATTGTTCCTTGTTAGTGTATACAAAAGTTTTTCTCGCGGTGAAAATTTTGCAAATAATTTCGTTTATGCAAAATACCCGCATTGAAAACACATGCAAAATGTCGATAGCTTCTGAATTCGGTCCCACTCTCATTGGGTAGAAGATATCTAGGCACCGCTGCGGCTCACACCACTCCCATTTCTACTTTTGTGATTGGAACCGGTGACTCCACCAGACTTGTCTCCTTACTTCATGGCTTAGCCATTCACTTTCACAGTTTAGTTCTTTGGTTGGCAAGGCGCACAGTGCTCTACATTCTCATTCTGTGAGTCTAGAGTAAGGCTGATAGAGGTAAAAATTCTAGTCATCTCCTTCATCACATTTGTTGATCAAAGATCTTGAGCCAAGTTTGAAGAGGAAATTTGAATAGGGGACATACGCCCCAATACGCCTTTGCATGTGGATGTGCAGCGAAATGTTGTATTTCCTATAATCTTTTTCCAGTTTTCGACTCCAACTTTAACTTTCAACTTTAACTTTCAACATTCAACTATGAGGCTTTTTTATATAGTCTTCTAGTTTCGTTTGATTTTTCATATAGTCTTCTAGTTTCGTTTAATTGTTCTTACTTATGCGTCATTGTTGCTCCTATACTCTCTTTTGTCCTAGCGATTGATTGATCGATGAACGGGCAAAGCAAAAGTTGAACATTTCAAATATTTCTGGCTGAGAGGTTCGTTTAGATTTGTTACCGATATGTACTTTGAACTCTTGTTGAATCACTTTAACTGGTGGCTTTCTGGCATGCAATGCCTTCGTCAAGCCAGCTATTGCAGGGTCAATTATAAATTTGCTCTTTTAATAATAATTTATCTACTATTCTTCCATATTGGCCCATAATGGACCTACCCCTGAATGGTTGATTATATGACAGTTATGCTGTCATGTGATCAGCTACTCTTCTTATCGACCTAAGAACGTCTGATGTCGATGGATGTCATCTTACTTGCAACGAGTTTTCTATTCCTTATTTATAGGTTATTTACTACAACACTTTTTTGGGTGAATGGTAACTCATCTAAATAAATTTCAACAAATTATGTCCAATACTAGAACACACATTTTTATTATTCGTCATATTATTCTCTCTTTGTAACAATACAGGCAGTTTTATGTCTGTCACTCTAGTTTATGCTATTTCATTCCAATAGCAACTCTTGCAGCCAGATAGCAACATATTCGACCATTTGTCAATATAATTTAGAAACTATACGATTATATGCACCCATTCCAATAGCACTCACCTATTGTTCTGTTCTGTGTTTTTGAAATTGCGACTCGCGAGCTCTTGTATAGTCTTAGTAAATTACGCACAATATAGACAATATAGTAACTCAATTGATTTCATCTCCCGTTCTGCCGCCGCTAACGCGATTTTTCAGCCTCTTCGCGGCACCCCGCCTCTCTATGCTTGGCCTTTTCTGTTTCTGTAGAGGTCGCGATCGGTCGTCAATAAATGGGCTTTACATCTCCCACTAAATCACATCGTACCATCGTGCAAGTGCCGAAGCTGGCACGCGTTCACCACTTGTAAAACTAAATTTTTTTCCTTTTCTGTCCTTTTTTCTTCTCTATCTCTTTTACAATTTTTTTGTCACAGCTTTACACACTGGGGCCTACCCCTTCAACAATAGGAACTCTTTTGATAGAGTTACAAAAGTGGTTCTAAAGCAGGCTTTGGGTACCCCCCCCTCCTCTTAAGGGTCAATACAACTCTTTCATGCACTCTTTTTACAACTTGGTGCACCGCAGGCGTGCAAGTGCCTAGGGCAAATCCCTTCAAACTTCCTTTTGGTATGTGGATTGAGTCTCCCACATACTCCCCGTATGGCCTACCAACACAATAGTTAAACAACAAAAGTACTACTATTGTGATAAAGTCTTCTATAAATCAGTGGAAGATTTGTTCTAGATGACTTCGGTAATAATGGTAAGCACAAAGTTTGTAAAAGAAGCTATGGAAAATGTTCTTTATCCATACTACTTCCTCTAGCTACGTCTGACCATGCAGTCGTTTCCTTCCATGTGCTCGAACAATCTTGCTCCTCTCCTGCCCTCCCTGTCCCTGATTTTCAGAATGCAGACTTTGCAGCCCTCAATGACTTTTCCTTTCGCATACATTGGTGTTAACTTTTTGATCGATACGCTTCGATGGATGGTATCTATTATGGATTCTGCAATGCTATCTAAACTGACCTTTCGGCTTTCGTTCTTCTCAAGTTCCCTAGAAATCTTAGCCATAAACATCTCCCTCAAATCAACAATTGCTGTGGCGAAAGCAGCGTCTTTTTCATGAGCCGAGCTCCCCGTTGAGTAGTTCCCCCTACAAAAAAGTATGCTCTAACTTGGACCACCTGCAGCGGCTTTTTTTCTATTACCGACACGAGCCGAAGTCTAACAATTTTCCCTCTGCTCTAGTCGACGAAGGTGAAGTTGTATATCGTAAAGATGTAGAAAAGGCCGAGGCACTCGCTAAGTATTTCCAAGTGTCTTCTCATCCAAGTTCACAGATGGTTGGCATCTAGATTTTCTTCCGTATGTTAGTAGAAACTGTTCTGAGCGCAACTTTCATCCATAAACTGTTTCTGCTTCCTCAAAAAACTCCACCCTTCCACTACCGATCCTTATGATGGGATTCCACAGCTAGTGTCCAAGAAGTACCATACTTCTCTTCCTAAGCCCTTGGCGATTATGTTCAATCTCTTCCTCCTTTCGGGTTATTCTCCAAACTGTGGAGAACGCCATTGCAACTGCTGTTCAGAAGTCGCCCAGTTCAAATTCGCTCATTAACTTCCGTCCAATCAGTCCTACACCGACTCCTGTCAAAGTGATGGAGAGAATAGTGAATGAAAGATTACCAGCCAGACTCCAAAGATGCCACCTTATCTCTGCAGAACAACACGGCTTCGTTCCCGGATCCAAAAACATCTTTAATCTTTTTGATACACTATTTGACTTTTGCAAAGCTCTTTACTCAGGCAAGTCAGTTGATATGGTCTATTTCGACCTGAACAAAGCGTTTGATAAAGTCTCCCACATTGAACTGCCGGACAACCGGAAAAAATCGGGATTCGAGGCAAACTTTCAGCTTGGTTAGGTTCTTACTTACGCAGCAGATATTTTACAGAAAGATTTATGTTTGGTTTTTTGTATAGGTTTCCCTGTCTGAGTAGTATTCCGCAGGGAGGTGTGCTCTCACCTACCCTATTTCTGATTTACGCAATGGAGTTACCCAGCCTTCTCAAAACAACCTCGGACATCCATATACAAGTGTATGCCGGTAACAATAAGATATATGCGTTCTACACTCAGGACAACTGTAAAATGACTCGTGACGCTTTGACAAGGAAGGTCTTTCAGGGCGTGTGACGCTATTTGAAAATGGTTTTTTGTATGGTGTAGGGCATGAGCACTGAGTATAAAACTGTGGTAAATTTTTGCTAAATGGCCTTCTAAATGCCACAAAGGGAGTGAAAAAGATTTTGCCAGAAATTACCGTCTTAACACACTAAGCATCGTTCGTTTCATTCATGGCGCCGACTATCCGCACAGTAGAAGTGGCCAGTGGAGGCGACATTGAAAATAACGTGAACGGTGGTCAAAAAAACCACACCCACATGTTGAAAAGTGCGGGGAAGTTTCATGTAGGCTCTCCACGGTTGCACTGCCGGCAGCGTTGGATGGTGTGGCGGATGTAGACTTCGAGTAAGGACGACTAGGATGGGTTGATGGTTCGGATTTCCAAGGCTCTGCCGTTTTTGCATTTTATGCTGCCACCTCAAGATTGGCTCCATATTGCACCAGGGCCGGAGCAAGTGCCTGACTGGTCATGGTCGCACCAGGACCAGCCAGGCACGTAACCTATACAAGTCCTTAGAATTTGTAGTGTGGAGCACTATCAGTGGAGAAGCTTCCAGGCTTCACAATCCCAGGAGTATAAAGGTGTCTCTTAATTCCACACTGTATAAGTGTTGTAATGGGGATCAAAACCCTATAATTTGGTTCCTATTCGATAGAAGCTGTCTCGACCTCGTTCGTCAATGCAAAGATAACAGGATTCCCGATTCCGACCTTTCTCTGGGCGTCAACTACGGACTCCTGTGGAAAAACTAATCAGACTCTCTTTCAACTGGTCTTCTTGCTGAAGCATCCATGAGCATTAGGCTTGATATAACAAGCTGTCAGCCCTGAAGGAATTAATTCTAGCGCCGGATTACTAGATTAATGAATAGATGAAGAGTTTGGGCGATACCCGTTCCCAATATAGTGAGGAGAGAAGGAAATGGAGATGACCAACCAGAACAGTGGACAAAAACATTTCAACCGCGCGAGATTAGCTAGGGTAAAAAACTGGTGAAATCATTGAAACTAGATGTGCCTTTCAACAGTTTTGAAGGAACTTGGAGGGAAATAAAACAACATCCAAACCATTACTGTCCAGATCATTCAAAGAATTGTAAGGACCATGCCCCTACAATGTCCGAAGACCAGATGATATGATATCGAGTTTTTTGACAAATAAAATGATATCACACCAATTTATCAACATTTTACCAACTGAATGAACTCTCGATGTGAGCTAAACTGATAAAAAACTACGTGAGGAAGTTGGAGGGAGGGGGAAAGGGGGTCTCTTAGGAGTGTAAAGCCTGGAAGCTTGGAAGCTCCTCCACTGATAGTGCTTCACACAACAAATTCTAACGACTTGTATAGGTTATGTGCCTAGCTGGTCCTGGTCACGACCATGACCGTCAGGCACTTGCTTGGGCCCTGCTGCAATATGGAGCCGATCTGAAGGTGGCAGCATAAAATGCAAAAACGACAAAGCCTTGGAAATCCGAACCATCAACCCGTCCTACTCATCCTTACTCGAGGTCTACATCCGCCACACCACCCAATGCTGCCGGCAGTGCAACCGTGGAGAGCCTATATGAAACTTCCCGCACTTTTCAACATGTGCGTCCCTTTTTGACCACCGTTAACGTTACTTTCAATGTCGCCTCCACTGGCCCCTACTACTGTGCGGACAGTCGACGCCATGAATGAAACGAATGACGCTTAGTGGGTTTAAAGGGCGATTTCTGTCAAATTCATTTTCATTCCTTTTTTGGCATTTAGAAGGCCATTTAGCAGAAATTTACCACAGTTTTATACTCAGTGCTAATGTCCTTAGCAATGCGAAAACCATTTTCGAGAAGCGTCCCACGCCCTGAAAGACCTCCCTTGCGAGGGTATCTCTTCAAAGTATGGCTGACTGGGCAGAACGAAGGGACATCCCGTGCAAATCGAATAATGCCATGACCATGCATTTTGGTGACTCCCACGCAACTGCCTACCACGTAAATGGTGCTCAGCTTGCCAATCTATCAAGGGTCTTGGTGTACTTTTTGAATCAAGATTGAAGTTTTCCCTTTACATTGTGCAAGCGGTAAAGAAAGCATTTAGGAACCTATTAGTTCTATTTCGTAGTGTGCAGTCCACTGATGTGACATTGCTGAACGCCTTTACGAAGCTTGCTTTCTGCCGCATGTCGAATATTGCTCACAGGTATAGAGCCCATGTACCAAGAAGAGTTTGTCAAAAACTGAAGTGGTTCAACGCGTCCCCGCACGTCTCCTGTGGTATAGAACTACTCGCAATTATATATGTAATTATTTTCCCAGTTATGATGCGCGACTCAGGATGTTTGGGCTACATTCTTTGCAATGTGGGCGTGCAATCTCCGACCTAGTATTTTGTTTCCGTGTTCTACGCTGTGAGATGAAGCTGCGAGCTAGAAGCACTAGACCTTCAGACCCATTGGCACGAAGCAAGGTAGGTCTAATCTTCACTGTTCAATCTCTAATGCCAGATGCCATGCGCCAGCCCTTAATAAGGGCTTTTATCGATGCATGCCCAGAGGGCTTAATTTGTTGCCTCTTGATGTTCTAGCGGCTGTTAATAGTGCCACGTTCAAAAGAATATTGCAAAAGTTTCCATTTCCTGATGGGGCATGTTGTTTACGTTGCTGCGCTGTACTGCGGGTTCGTCGAGATCAGCTTGCTAATGAGTTTGATGTTTCTCATCTTCTAGCATTTATTGAGTTGTTCATCTGATTCTTCAAGTCGCTTCGCACTCGCAGACCTGCGCTCACTCGCGTTAACCACCGATTCTTTCCTTTTCGTCTGTAAACGTGGTTATCTTGAGTGCTGCTCTACCTAAGCTGATGGTATCCCGTGCTCATTCTGTTATTTTCTCTATATAACTACTATCCGTACTTGCCTTTTATGAGGGGAAATTAGGGTGCAGGTCGACAAGTGGCTTGTTCTTCAAAACTGGTCTCTTAGGCCTAGGTCTTACGTCTAGGGTTCGTATTTAGATCAAAGAGGTAACTATTATACTTTGGCTCGCCCCAGAATAATCTCGGTCAGTTGCGTTGTCCAGGCTGACACACACACTTCTGCTCTCGCCTTATTCATCTAGTGTGATGACCCTGTCTAAGCATCCTACACACCTCTCGATTACAAATGTGAGTGCTCATTAGTGGCTTAGTGTTTCGTTGTGAGCTGTCCGGGGTTCACTATGCTCCGGGCATGAATAGGCACTCCCAGCTTAAAGTTTTTTCTTTCCGAATGCTACCCCCATAGTATGGGCACTGACCTTGTAAGCGTATCTGGCGTTTTGCTGTTACATTCACTTCCGCATGCCATGCTATTGCTCCGTGCTCCGCATTTCCACGAGTTTGGCTGCCGCTAGATTTTTTTTCATTGTTTTTACTCAACCCATGTTCGATGCATACCTTTTGTATCCACGTGATGTCTGAATGCATTATTTACTCAATCTGTATTAGTAGTTTCCGTTCAATGGCGTGCGCATGTGCAACAAATAACTTAATTAGTTAACTGGTTAATCGATAAGTGTAGTTTCATAGTAGCACACGTTACAGATTTGAAAATTAATACATACGTAGAGAGCACATCTATTTGTAGTAGTACTAACGTTATTCACTGTATCTCTTGTAATAAGTGCGGTATGCAATATGTCCGATGTCCAACTAGAAGCTTTACAGTAAGAAGCAGAAAACATTTGTCTTATATCAACGAAGGTAGTACGAGTAAATACGTGTATAACATTCTAATCAAGATTGCAATAGTAAGCAAGTTATTTAGTATTGCAAGTTACTTAGTATTTTGGATAACCTGGAGGAAAACACGTTTTACAGGACGAAGAAGCACTCTGGATTAAAGTTTCAGTAACTGCCTTTCATTTTGGTAATAGCGATATCATTAAAATATATGACAACATTTCTAGTATAGTTAAACTCCTTATTCATAAGAGTAACCGTCCATATCCTAGTCTTACAGTTATTGAAAGAAGTTCAAGGAAGGGCTTAAAGAAAGATAGCTAAAGAATTAAAAAGGTGATCATCGGCTCGTGATTGATACGTTTTTAAATCGTATCAAGAACACAATGGATTTCAAATAATCAAAAGAAGTTATATCAATTAAACAGAGGAGTACACGTAAAATTATAATTTTGTGTTATTCGGATTCCTTTTTTGCACAAGGGGGACAAAAGTTTCCTCTCAGGCACAGTTCATTTTGTTACGCCTTTTGTGTGAATTTCATTTTTCTCAAGAAAAAAGGAGTGAAGCTTACAAAAAAGTCAGCTACTGTGGGTTACATACTAAATATTTGCCCAATGTTTTGAATTTTGTTAATATAAATAGAATAGTTGACTTAAAGGATATTACCAATATAATTAAAGTCACTTCTAATGTTCCTTATATACCGTTCAGGGTTATATATAAATATGCAACCTCGTCTCTAGCATGATATTCAATTGTAATAAGGTTCCTAGAACTCTTGGCAATAATCATTCGGAAATTAATCTTGACACAGACTGTGTATATCAGAATCAACGCTGCAATCCGTATGTAGATATTCATTGAGGAAATATAGTAACAGATGATACAAACATAATACCTGATAATAATAGTAAACAGGTCGCAGACAAAGGATATAAGTATAGGATCAAAGAGAATGTCAATAAGAGACAGTTATAGAAATATTACTAGCGCAGACATATTGAAGTGATCAAAGGCAAGTATAAGTGAAAAGATAAAATTTTAAAGAAATCGGCAACATAATTAAACTTAAATTATTCGCTTAGTCCTAATCTAGGTTAACCCTACAAGGTCCCAATAACGCCACCTCTGTTATAGACAGCGAGCTCAAACGGGAATTGGTCAAATTCCAAACTCAAATAGACTCTTTTTTTGTTTCCTCGATAAAACTAGTAACAACTATGGGGTAAAAAAACTATATCCAATGTCATAATGAAGGAGATGAGATTCAAATAGAGACTTAAGGAATTGATATATATACATAAATATACCGTCTAATCCTTACAAGTTTGTTAACGATAGTAGCTTCAGCGACGTTACCGATACACACAGGAAATTTGTACATAATAATAATTTACAGAATCTAAGCTTAATGACTACAGCAATAGTTCACGCTAATCCTACACTGCACAAAGTGCCTACAAAGTTGAGATTCATTACTGGTGCCAGTAGTAGTAGGATAAAATTTTTAGCTGTATTCCTTGGTAGAATATTCACGTTTATCAAGGCACACTTCTATAAATATAACGATACCATTAAAACTAGGAACAGTTATTTTATCAGGATGCTGGTCTATGTTTAATATTAGTATAAGTGAGCAAGTGCAGAACATAAAGCGGGATAATATAAAAATATTTTTCGCAGACTTTAGCAATATGTTCACCAACCTTCCTCATTACATTATAATGAAAAATGTCGAAAAAGTTTCGGAGTTATGCTACAAAAATAGCAACAAGAAATATTTAGCTAGCAGTGGATACAATACGTTCTACATGGACGGTATGTCTTATACGAGATGAAACTACTGTACTATAGAGTATCATGCTACCGGTTACTTACTATCCTATGGCCACTGCAAATTTCAGAATATTTATTCATACAAAAGGTAGGGGCTTCTCAAGGTAGTTATGCAAAACCTTTGCTAGCAGACCTTATGTTGTCTTTGTTTGAATATGAATATTCAATGCTAAGGGTTAACTCATTAGGACTTGAAATAATAACTTTCATGTAATGCGTTAATCCTTAGCATTGAATATTCATAATTTACTTATTATACATAACGCAGGTGCTGGTACAATTCTACAAGACTTAGACGAGTTTATAAAAACACTCTTGCATTAGAAATAAGTCACGACGATGAATACAGGTGAACTATTTGGATTTACGAATACTCATAAAAGAAGGTAAAATATTAACAAATATGTATAACAGAACGGATAATTTGGCTTTCTCGTCAAACTTTTCCCACATCACGCTACTAACGTTTCCAAAGGTATGACACTTAGTATCTTTACTCGGCAGTCGTAAAAATTCCTAGAACTTGTACATGTGGAAAGGTTTTACAGATATTTTAAAGTATATAGGATATCAAGCAAGTCAATCGAGTTATAGTGAGGATATTTTTATTACAGGTCCTATAAAGTGTTTAGCTAGAATTAAATTGATACTCTACAATTACTGCTTAAGATATAAACCATTTACTATTAGATATTAGATATAGACTATGATAATATTAGTTATGCAACCACTTGATTTCCTAGACAGGTTACGTTTAACTTCTCAGGTATCATGCCCCTCCTGCCTTTCTAGGTTTGGTCCTTAATGTTTTCCGCCAGTCAAATGGCCCTTCATCCTCTACTCGAAATTTTTTGTTGTATTTCTTGTTGTTTATCTACATATATACAAATAGTTAGCCTTTTTTACTACTATTATATTCAAATACAGTTCAATAAAATTATATGTTATACGCTAAGCAACATGCAAACAATGTAATACATCAACACCACAGTAACTTGAAATACATCAAAAGTACACGAACTACAGTCTAATAATTTCTGTGCTACAACCTCCTTTATATTCCTAATGCATCCTTTGAATTTTACCTTATTATGTATAATCTTTTGTGGTTTTTATCTATTCTCACTTTTTTATTCTTATTCTTTCTCCCTTACCCCACGTATGAGCACGAAGGAAGATTATTGTCTAGTTTGACTTCCGTCTAGCGAAACTGAACTTGAGCTACGTCTTCGATCCATTTCCCCTTAATTTAATAAATTTGTTCAAATGCCAACCTTCATAGTATTCAAGTTTACTATACATAATTTTCATTTCTTCTTGGGATAAATCAGCTCCCATGTTGCATACCAAAAAAATCGTAGTCTGAGAGCTGAAGTTTGGCACAGTCATCCTAATTCATCCGGCTATAGGTACACTTACATGTAAGGTGTGCTCGGAAATTGGAGGATGGATCACTTTCTAAGGCTCTAAAGGAGGAATAAGGGCTCTGCGAGCTGGAAAACTTGAGATCTTTCTTCCAGCGCTGCAGCAGAAACTTGAAAACTGCGAATATAACGTGTGCTTCATTCGGACCATAACGTGTCCGAATATCAATGTTCAAATCGAGCAAACTGAAATCACCGCTGACTCTGTCTATGAGCTGCCTAGAAATTCGGCCAGTAAGAACTCATTTCATTAGGAGGTATACCTCATGCCGTCCTCGAAAAAGTATCTTTCAAATTCACGTTGAGGCTTTCCCTGTTGTACAATTTTTCGCTACTGGGACAGGCACCTCAGACCTGTGCGCACGAGAAACCTCGTAAACTAGCTAGAAATTACAGGATTACTAACTTGGCATTTTGTACGGATGACATTTTCGAGATGATCGCCTGACTCTCAATCGATTCCTATGTAATGAACAATAATGCCAGCATAGATCTCTTTTTAAGTGCGCTACCATTGCGCTTTCTTTCCCGATATCGCGCGCTGATTTGAGGACTTAAGAAAGACAATTATATTATTGCGGGTTTCAAGAAAGTTTCTAATTCTATTCCACACTACTGGTTCATTGACCTGTTTTTCTGGGTAGTCTCTCTCAGGATAAATCTCATTGCCAAGGTTCTTTGGAAGAGGTACACATATTATTCACTTGATGAGAGGTATGCAATGTTTCAAACGAGAAGTGGACCATATCTCGAACTGCCCAAAGCGTAAGATAAACTCGAATGGATGCCTCGCATCTGTTCCCCTCATTCTACTTTCTCGACATACATATCGTACTATTTATAAGCGAAGTACTACCTCGCTAGGACAGCAGATTCACGATCGTTTCGACTTGATAATTGGTGACTGTCGTTATTTCGCTGCGGTACGCAGTGTGAAAGTCATGAAAGGTTCGACCCATCCGAGGCCGAAGTTTGGCCAATAACTCACCGACCTTGAAAGATCTTTCACATTTTTCGCGTATGCTAATTAGATATGGATCTAGATTTTTATTCCAGTCATAAGAGGCTAATGGGATGATACACTTACACGAGTACAGATAACGCAGAGAACCTTTTGGTCTTGCTAGGCCTTCGAGCAATTGAGTACCACATTTACGGCATGCACTTATATGCTATGCCTGTGACAAGTTTAAAACCTTTACTAGCCTTAAATGATGTCTTACATGCTAGTTACTTTCAACGGTACGTTTCCAAAGTGCTCGCTGAAGAAATCTAAAATAAGACATCTAGACATCAATAGAAATGTCGACGACAACTTAGCATGTTGAGTTATAATAGGAACAACGTCAATATTATGAATTTTAAGACGTACGACTATTCAGCACTTGAAAAAAATCAAAAAACAATCCAAACGAAGGCTTTTTTTGGCCTATAGAAATACGACACCAAACAAGTGCAACCGAAGAGCCAGTTTGTGTGAAACCTAAGTTCTTCTAGAGTTTGGACATCGATGGAGCTCATCTACTTTGGAGAGGTGTAGCACCTGAATGCTAGAAAGATGAGTTAAGGCTATAAAACAGCAAAATCTACTCCATCCTACCTTGATTTAAAAACATTGCAATTAAGTGCTACATGTATGGTTCTTTTGCTCTCATCTGCATACATCTAAGACAGTTACTGTTTGTGACTATTGTTTGTCACTTGCTACATGTCTGTGAACGGTTGATCGCTCAAATGTGTGGCAAGCATTGTTCATGCTTGTCTACATGAACATGTCCACGTAAATATGTACCGGTGGCTGTGTCTGCGGCGTGTCAGCTTCTATATATTTATTTCAATTCATGTATGTATGTATACACTTAAATATGAATATACATATATTAGGTTGATGCATAAGTATTTTCCCAGGGGTTCAATCCTCCCAAATCTCCTTTGCAGGGATGTTGGTATATCGTCATCATGAGTGCGTAACCTAGGCATGATACTCTTTCATCACACTAGCTATCACTCCCCCACCCTCCCTCTGAAGGTCACAGTACCTCCCAATTACCACTGCGACAGAATGTACCTGCGCCACAGCCTAGTTTCGCTTCACAATTTCGGCTGGAAAGCAAAGGAAGCCAACACCAAACTAGAGGAAACATACGGACGTCATCGCATACCGCACATGCATGACTTGGCCCGCCAAATTTAATAAAGGAGACTTTTCTTCCAAGGTTGTTCCGAACATTCGACCGATGGAGTTGCATTCGGAAGTACTACGTTCCATCGTAGAGGAGGACTTTTACCGAACCACCAGAGAAATGGTGACCATGCTCGTCTATAATTAAGCGATGATTGAACTTATTATAGATTTGATCATTTCGGCAAGGTAGCAAAGCTTGGTCGAGGGGTCCCACATAAACTGACTTCTCGAGAGGAGTAGCCACCTGTGCTTCTTCCCTCACTTTTCAAAGCGAGCACAACTTTCTAAACTCAATGGTCACTGATGATGAGAAGTTGTTTCTCTTTTATGACCCTGTGAGGAAACGGCAATGTTTCGGCAAAGGAGAATAGCCAGAAGCCAAGGACTGACCTTCACTCTATGATGGTTCTCCTGTCCTGTTGGTGGTCCAGAAGAGGCACTGAGCACTGAGAGTTGCTGGGGAAGGGACAGACGATTGGCGCTCCTGCATACTCTTCCCAGCCGCAAAAATTGAAAAATAACGTTGACCGTACTCATGAATCGAATGCGGAAATCCACTTCCACTATGACAACGCCCACCTTCACACCGCGAAATCGTCCCAGTTCGAGCTGGAGAAATACGGCTGGCTGACTGTCGCCTAGCCCCCTTTCCCCAACAGCCCTGATCTCGCTCCCTCCCACTACTGACTGTTCAGCCACCTGCAGCGCTTTCTGGACGGGAAAATGTTCGAAACAGAAGATGATACTAGAAAGACCCTCGACGACTTCTTCAAATCCCGTCCTTCCAAGAGCAAAGAATCGACAAGCTGCCTGGGCGTTGGCGTCGAGTAGCGGATGGTGTTGGTGCATACCCCTGATCCTCATGTTGGTTCGCTATGGAGACATTTACAAAAATGTCGGGAAAAAATATGCATCAGCCTAGTATATACAGTGGTGCTCAGAAGCAATCAGCCAAAGTCAGCCAGTGATTCAGTCAGCTCCCTGAGTCCTACCTCTAGTCGCAACTCCTTTCCTGCGTGATCTCATCCAGGGAAATTCCAATATGTGCAGCATGGGTGTATTGTGAATACTTACTACTACATGCGTTTCATAAATATATGGCCACCCTAAAGTTTCGTGATTTCAAATTTGCTGTGCATGTTGAGAAAATGCTAATATTGCTAATGGAATCGGGATGCGGGGTCATACAGGAGTTTGCTCGGTTTCGTGTGACTATGTCTTGTCCTACTCGTCTTTCTAATCAGGAATAAGTACAAGTCAGAGCACTGTTTGAGGCCGGATGGTCGAGAAGGAGGATTGCCGCCCATATCGGCCGGTCACGCAACTGCATTAACGAATCTCTGCGGAATCCTGATCAGTACGGGAAGAAGAGTAGTTAAGGTCGACCATGGCCGCTTTCTGCCGGAGATGAAAGAGCAATTGGATGAGTTTTGTCAAATTCAACGAAGAGCCTGAACAGGGTCCGCTCTGGAATGCGGCTTCGTGGGAGCAAAACCACTGTCTGGAGGGTAACCCAGCGGAGCCGAAGCATTACCAGATAGTTGATGAGGTGGGTTCCAAGACTATCGGAGCGACACAAAATTGCACGCCTCCAATTCGCCGTGAAAAACGCCTCATTTGATTGTATGAAGGTGCGGCTGTTACGACACTTTGCAGTTTTTGACTCTGTATCTTTATTTTACGTTTGAAGTAATATGGAGCGACGAAAAAAGTTAAATCTAGACAGACCTGACCGTAGACGAGGGTATTAGAGAGATCTGCGCAAAGCACCCTCGGTTTTGGAGCGACGTAATTTCGGTGGAAGATCTCTCATGGTCTGAGGCGCCTTTTGTGCGGCAGGACGGCTTAAACTTGCTTTTGTGTCCTGTCGTATGGATTCCACAGAATACCAGAGAGTGCTTGAGGAGAGACCTTTACCACTTCTTCGACAACACCGTTGTCGTTCATTGATTTTCATGCACGATAACGCAGCTGTCCACGTCAGTCGTTCCACTTCGGAATGGACTGCAAGTAGAAATATCACAGCTCTCGAGTGGCCTGCATGTTCTCCAGACTTGAATCCAATGGAGAATGACTGGGCCTTCATTGTCAAGAAGATCCACGACGAAGCAAAGCAGTACAACACAGTCGAGGAGTTCGAACTGTCCATCCTCGACGCTTGGACAAATTTGAATCCCAGTTTAAAAGCTAGCCTGGTTGAGAGCATGCTAAGACGCATTGGTGAAGTCCTTGCGAATAATGGAGGACCAACCCATTATTAAGAGGTTGTAACATCCACTCTGATATAACAAATTTTTTCGTTAAAGAATGTGTAGTCTTACTCATGAAAAGGTGAGACTACCTTCCAAGGGCATTATTTCAACAATTCTAGAGTGAAATTTCACCACAAAGTCTGTGATAAGGTTTCCCGTTATTAATGAGGAATCTATTGGTTATGGTAGCATTTTCCAAAAGTGCGCTGCAAGCTTGGAGCTGCGAAAATTTAGGGTGGCCCTATATTTATGAATACCCTATACCTTTTTCCCTGGGTTCTGCTTTAATACGCGACCCGAGCAGTTCCTAACATGCAGCTGTGGCCGAGCCGGGAGGACCATGTAGTGGTAGGCGCGACACGGAGGTTTGAATCTTTGATACATTTGCTTGTTTTGCTTTTGTATAAAAAACAGAGTCTTAAACGCTTGCAATACACATTTACGCATCATATAGACCACTTACAGCCCTCCTTCATATTTATGGAGTGCCAGAAATGCTAATACACGAAACGAATACGGGTGCACTACCACTTCAGCAGGGAAGAGCTGAGGAAGCTTTGCTCAGAATAGAATAGCGAAATTTGATCAATATCTGGAGGATTCGACAGAAACTCACGAGCAAAACATTCAATCGATCAAAGTGCTCCCAACATATTATCAGACATATGCTCTGCCCAAGAGTGGTCGTATCGCATTCGTTTCCCGATTTGAACTGGAGATCACGGTCAGAACAACCCACACAATGAGCAAAAAACTTATGCTGGATTGGGTTAGATCATGCGTTATATCGCAGGATTGCCTTCAATCCCACTGATCGTCGATTCATGGAGCTCGTTCAAGGACCATGAAGCGATTCAGGGTATTTTGCCAACTGGCAAGGAGGTGAGAGTGTTCAACGCTTTACCTTGGTTGAACTTTCAAACTCAGCCTTTCTATATGAGTTTTTCCTTACCATTCAAAGTCATGTATTGTCTCTTTCCTAATTTCCCGTGATCTTGAATTCCACGTCAACTCCATAATTCGCCTTATCTCCCCAGTATACTTCTTGTTTAGCTCGCCTAGTTTTGAAGATTCCTTTCTCATTCATAGTTTGCAGAAGGGTACTGGGTACAGACCCTAGAAAATTCGAAACACCTGTCTAGTACTGTTTCTCGTCTCATCTAGACGAGAACTGTAAGAGTGATGGGTCTGATGAACTATGTTTCTTACGTTGCTCTTATTGTGAAAAGTTTTTCTGCTTCAAACACTTCGTGTTGGATTACCATATCTGTTAATAAAAGGCTCATCTATTATTTGACAGTACTTTTTCATAAAAAGTGTCAGCTCATTGTACCAGCTCACTTCTATCACTTTCTTCATCTAAAAGTGCTATGGTCCGACGAGTTGCGTGGCCGCCCTTTGTCGAAATTGCATGGAACTGCTGAATATCGTGACCACCTCTTAGGTGCCCAGAGTGGTTCTATTTGCACCCCTATTCGGTCAGTGGAAGAAACAAAGAATTTTACTTGTATTATCATTTCAAGACGCTCCGTAGTTATGAAGGAGGGCTATAAGTGGTCTACATGATGCGTAAATGTGTTCAGCAAAAGTTTAGAACACTTTTTATGAAAAAGCGAAACAAACAAACGCATTAAGGACTCAAACCTCCGTCTCGCGCCTACCAGTCCATCGCCCTCCCAACTCGGCCATCGCTCCATGCTCGGAACTGCTCGAGTCGCACATAAAAGCAGAACCCGGGGAAAAAAGGACTCATAACTTTGTTTCCAGAATCGTTTCGCGATTCGGAACCCAGGCTTGAAATCCGCGTTTGAGAACACACCCGTCGGTATACACCTCATCTTGAATGGCTACTGCGACCTAGTATCCTTTTCTTGTAAGAAGAAACGCACAGCCGAAAAAGCCGTTGGGCCCACAGCCGAAAAAGCCGTTGGGCCGAAGACTTTTGAACGCTACTATATATAATTGCAGCAGAGCAGCAGCAGATGTAGAATGAACAGAAATTTCCCGACTCCCTATCCAATTTGGTAACAACAAATGTCTACCATTTATCTGAAACTATTCGCCTCGTAAAAATAGAATTACGAAATACGATCCGTTGTTTGCACAAGGATGATGCACTTCATTCATTTGTTCCACTGTTCCTATAAAAAAATTCCGTCGGAAACATCTTTCCAACAACACATGGAGCGCCAGTTCAGCTCTACTAACGATAAAGGAGAGGAAATAAAGAAAGCGAAGAGTAACACAAAGTCATTCCTGACAAAAATAACTGTTCCAAGTATTGAAAAAAGCCGTCAGCATTAGTGCATGGCCTCGGGTTCAGAGTAAGGTGAAGTCGATGAGATCAATTTCAAAAACCATGAAAATCATTAGCGGTATAGAAGCCAACTCCCCCCCCCCCACCTCCCCAGCCCGACAGTTTGCATCTGGTTCACCGACTACTTTTACCACTACAGCTGTTTCCATGTCTCCTTACGCTATTCTGCTATTCTACTTACGTGTGGATGTCTCGTTCTTCGAAGTGTGCGGCGTGTTCCCAGCACACGACGACGCGCGATTTCTTTGTTTGATGCATGCGATGCGGTTGCGCCACAGGGGGCTCGCTCTACTATAATCCAATGTAAGAAGCAGTTAAACTGTATGCATCACATCTAGATTAATACGCTAAACAGACACGTAACTAGAGCCTCTCCTTCGTGGAACTGAGGTGTCCTGCTGCAATAACCACTTAAAAAATTTTGGGCGTGAAGGTTTCTACGCGGCGTACACGAGTGTAACAAGCGCGTAATTTCGACCAACTCATTCTTTAGTTTATGTCACTGCCGCTAAGTCATCTTCAGAAGTGAGTATTTCGACTTTTACAGCTCAAGCAAGTGATCTCTAACATTAGTAGAAAGCGACCATGAATTCCAACCTCGTGCTCTTCCTCTCGTTAGATAGCTTGTGGTAAACAGAATGACCTGAATTAGTGCACTCTGCTTACATCCCATTCCCTCCATTATAGACGCCGATTATGGAGATATGCTAGTCACAACTAATTGTTAAAACGATTATAGACGAGCCTTCTATCTAAATCTTAGAATTCGCCTTCACCTCTTCTATGAGGCACTGAGAATCCGATTTCTCGAGACGTACACGGATGGGTTGCAAATAAATCTGGTTCGAAAGGAAAAGGAAACGGGAAAGATGAAGGGGCATCGCTTACATTTCCTCTAGGATTCCCCTGTTCTCTGTCAAACATTATATATGACTCTAAGGGTATAAGAAGATCTTGAGCTGCGGTGGACAAGGACTAGAAGGTGAAGGATACCTTGATGGGGCGTTACCCTCATGACAGGCACAATCAGGGCTGTCATATACGCTTTGATCCCGTCACTCAGGAACTTGTAGCCCACCCATCGCTGCTTGTTTGATTGGTTTCCGCATATTATCGCACTAGCATGGCTTCGATTTTGGAAATTCTCATAATTTTATTCCTGCATAATAGGCTCCTAGTTCGGTCTTATTTAAACGCATGTTGCATAATGTTCTACACTGCTATGCGAATCAAGTTCATCACGATAAACCGCTTTATTTGGTCTCTACCCATGAAGGAAAAGGGCAAGAGTTTTACTTGTTGCAGACATGCACTTATATCTACTTTCAATTCTCTCTGTTTCGGAATTTCGATAAAATTTCTAATAGAAAGTCGATATTAGCCGGATCGAACCTCATAGAAAAAAAAACCAACCAGCTGCTCTTTTCACTACCATATTTAAACAGAGATGTATCAGCAAGTAAAAGGAAGCCCACCGCTGGGTGCCTTTCTTACTGTCGCATGGGACCATGACACATTGTTGTGTGCCACCATGATTTTTCGTTTCTCAGCAGGGTCAAACTCATTCCGTATTTTCATGTGTATTAGTAAACTCTGTGCTATTCATATTCAACATTGTCTATATGAATGTTATGCAAAAGGTTATTTATTACAAACATAAGTCAGCGGGGTGCTACTAAAGAAACTTCCGCAAGATACCTCCACGTCCTGAAGGCCTAAGGCCTTAGATACTGATTCGCGACCATGTGATCGCCCGGTCGATATCAACATGGCAGTCACAAAGCACGAATTGATCCCCATCTTATCCCACACTGATCCCAAGCCCGGAACCCATTTATGAGCTTTGATTATATATAGTGAATGGAATAAGATTTTGATACTGCTATTATACGAGATGTTGCTAAAATTAGTAAACAGGGCAAGAACTTCCTTGTAGGACAATGGTACCCACCGGTGGGGATGTACCTTCCGAAAAACGGAAGCGCGCTCCCTTGGGCGCACCGCGTCGAAATGCGCAATGTCAATGTCGAGCGAGGATTGACTCGAAAGATTCTAGAGAGGTTATCCGTAATGAGTTTGACGTGCACAGAAATGCTTTCATAACAAGAGCCGTGAATCACTCCATTGTAATGATGGGGAAAATGGCTTAGAGAAGTAGAAAACGGCTAGTGATTAATTGATTTATGGTTTTGTAACAAGAGAGATGTGTTACTGCATCGAACAAGCGCATTCACAAAAGATGAGGTTTAAATCAAGATGCATTATGTGGCTTAGGCTTACGGAAAGTGCTCCACTCATTGATAGACCCTTACGACTGTGTTCACAGGATCGTCTATCATGTAAAAGAAGAAGATAATTCAAGCACTTTGCAATTCATGTATAACTGATCTTATCAAAGCGGAACCCAGGATATGTTGCTATTCTCTTGAAAACGCGAAAAGTGTAAGTGATTCGTTTTTTTACGACCTTCTACGGGAGCCAGCTTCCTCTTGCGAAGCTCGCACTAAATTTCTAGATTGCTAACTTATTCGATGTTAACATGCAATAGCGGAGCCAGCAATTTTTCGTATTGAAAACGCCTCACCTTCTCTATGTTACGTTTATCCCAATCAAGAATGAGAGTCTTCGCGTCAATCACTACTCCTTGCCACTCATGATTACCATTATCATTTCCTGGAAGTAGGTAAAAGTAAAGCCACAAGCCACATCTCTTCCCTATTGCTCGCAACATTAAGTGGTACAATGTGTCCGACATTGATATTCTGACATCTTCAAAGGAACTGCGATCCATAATAGGGAAGGCACACTGATATAATCTGTAATTTTTTTGATATGTGATCGAAATTGTAACAAGAGCACTAACAACGAATGTGACAGTTGATATAGATTTAGCAGAACGATCGAATCATTTTCCTTAGCTTCTTTCTATCGGAATCAGTCGACCAAGCTGATACTTTTCTGTCTAAATATCCTACATATGGCCGAACAAGCTACAGATCTCCTTCATTGAGGTTCTATCTCACTGAAGGATCCCCACTATATTAGTGCCGAGGCTACCTGGGCTTCCCCATGTGGTGGAGAGGGAAATTGATCGCCGACCAAAAGTCACCGGTACTCGCGCAGAGACACAGGTGGATTCAGGGTTGATTCTGCTGAGCTGGTCGATATATACCTCCTGTTCCTCGTACGCTTATCCACGCATACGTGTGTGGAGAGTCTGTGGGTGTAGTCGATGCCCTACACATCGGCTCAGCCAAAATCCCACATTCGAGCGACTGGGAAGTATCTGGGGTCCGATTCGGGGCCGCCTCCAAAGCCCCTCGTCCAAGCTTTAGGATAGTCCGGCAAGCCCCCGGAGTCAACCCAGCCCCCACGGCAGAGGCTGGAAAATTATACGTTGGGTATCTACTCGCCAAAAGCAGTAATAGAAATGGGTCTCATTCCCCTGAATATGAGGAAGCCCCAATGCGGCAGCGTTGGGTAGGACTACTCGGGAGAGGCTGCTGAAATCTCGGGGCCAAAACAGGCTGAAGGACTAAGATCACGATCCGTACTTTCAACGCACGGACGTTGCATCGGAAGCGTAAATAGAAGACTTGATGATGCAAGCTAGGAAGATGAAGTACGACGTCATCGGACTGACCGAGACGAGAAGGTATCGCCCGCTGCACGCTGTATTTGAATATAAAGAAGAGCTGCTTCTTGCAACATGCGACAGCAGAGGCGTCGCCGGCGTAGGTGTCCTCGTCAATACGCATTTTGCCATGAACATCGATTCGTACGAAAGCCTAACAACCCGAATCGAACCTTTGCGATTATGAATATGTGGCACAACCCTAGCTCTAACCATCTTTGTTGCCTGTGCACCAACATCGAGCTACGAAAAAGAGCAGTTGGAAGGGTTTTATATGGATCTGGGCTCTGGGAGAAGTCCAAACTATCCTCAAGCTCATCGTCGGTGATTTTAACGCCAAGATTTGCCCCAGAGAAACGGCTGAAGTGCTTCACTTCGGGACTCACGGAGTGGAATGAAATAAAATGATCAGGGTGAAAGGCTCTCTGAGCTTATCATGTCGATTCACACCATCCATGGTAACACACAGTTCCAGAAGGACTCTCATTTGCGATGGACATGGGAGTCTCCTAGTGAACAGTTACATAATGAAATAGACCTTCTCATCTCCAATCGGAAATCTCGCCTGACTGGCATCGCTTTTGCTTCGAAGTTCTACACGGGTTCAGACCATCGTCTCCTCTGCGCTAGATTCCGCTTCCCAGTGCGTGGAGAGAGAACTATAAAGTCTAAGAAACGAAGCCGCAAGACCTCCATCAACTGAGACCACTCCGCTTCTGCGAGTGACTGGGAAGATTCCGTTATCGACAACATCGATGAAGAATACAACCGGCTCGTCTAACATCTTCACGATAGCGCAAGGAAAGCAGAGAGTGAACAAGAAGCCAAAGTCGACTCTCTACGAAGATTCGCGAGCTGATACGCCAGCCTGGAATCGCGTTATCGCTCCTTTGGTTCTCCCTCCCAAAATACGACATGCATCACGTCGATGAAGAACTGTACGGCGTTTGGTCCTGACATGATCGAACCAGAACACCTGAGGTGCCACCCACCAGTTATCGTCAGAACCCTGGCTAGTTTTTCACGCAGTATCTGTCGGAATGCGACGTGCCCACTTCGTGGAAAACTAGCAAGACTGTGTTGCTGTATAAAAAGGAAGATTCAGTCGATATTGGCGATTATTGCCCAATCTGCCTGCTGTCTGTGATTTACAAGTTTTTCACGCGTCATCCTGAACAGGATTGGCAGAATTAGATGAAGGACAGCCATGCGAGCAAGAAGGGTTAAGGAGAGGGTCCAGCACAATCGATCATACCCACACTCTCAAAAGGATCATAAAAGTATCGCGAGATACAAAATGGCTTCATATTTCACGTTCATCGATTTGAAGACAGCCTTCGACATCTTCCTACTCAATATATAAGAATGCTTAGTGAGCTCTACGACAATTTCACGACCAGGATTTCACCATTTCACAAAGAAATCATTATCAGCGTTAAGAGGGGTGTTCGGCAGGGTGATACCATTTCCCCGAACTTTTCAGTGCCGCTCTCGAAAATATGATGCGTCATTTGGAATGGGAAGGCTTGCTAGTGAAGATCGTCGGCCGCTACTTGATGATACTTACATGATCTCCGCTTTGCAGACGACGTCGTGCTCATAACACCGAATATCGAGCAGGCGGAACGAATGCTGGTCGAGTTTGGCAGTGCTTGTGAAAGGATCGCCTTGAGAATGGACTTAACGATGACGATGTTCATAAAAAACGGATTGATACCTGATGATGCTCCCTTCACACTCAACGGAACGAATATCTCCAAATGCTCTAGCTATGTGTATCTAGGTGGAGAAGCCAACACGATGAACGACCTAGCTTCGGAGCTGTGAGGAGGAAACGCGCCGCGCGGGGAGCATTGAGCAGAATATTGAGGGAGTAGTGAAGAAACAAGGAACATACGGCTCTACGCTCTCCTTTTCGACACTGCTGTCCTTCCTGCTTTGACGTACGCCTCGGAGACTTGGAGTTTACGAAAGCAGGATGAGCTGCTGTCAGCGTTACTAAACGCGCTTCGGAAAGGACGATGCTAGGAGTTTCCCTATATAGTGTAGTGGGAAGCCGGAGTTCCGAGCTCCGTCAACAAACAAAGATCAGGGATGCCATTGATTACGCCAAGAAATCGAAGATCAGGTGGGCCGGACAAGTTATGCGATGAAAGGACGGGAACTGACTGGATCCCTCGGGACGTCAAACGAACATCAGTTTGGCACCAGCGTGATGGCCAAACTTCATCACGAAAGTATTGAAAGAAGGTGAGCCTCGTGTCCCTGAGGCGAGGGCGATTCACTGGACCACTCTGACTCGTGACAGGGACGAATGGAAACGTCACTGGTGCCGACGAATGGAAACGTCACTGGTGCCTGCTCGAGGAAGTCGATGATCAACGGGACGATAGGTATACAGGTGATGGCTGAATCAGAGGAATACTGGTGAATTCCCGAAATGCTTCACATAATCTAAAAAGACGCTGTGTTTGAACCTGCAACTATGCTCCGAAATGATAGGCTACGAAGTAAGTGATTGCCAAATAAACAAACTGTAATATATAATATTTCATTTGATCTGAACTCTTGTTTTTCCGAAGTGCGCCCAGAAATTTAAAGTGAAGGGCAATCGAATCAAACCATGAAGGCAGGCAATATGTGAATTCAAAGCCTAGAACTGAGTAAATCCATCGAATATACGTTCAAACAAGTTTACGACCAATATGCGAAGCCTATTTGATTTGGAAACGGTCGACCCTAAGAAGCTCGATCTCAGACTTAGGAGGAAATCAGCTGCTCCTTTCGGTGCATCACTTCAATTTTGAAAGGGTTCAAGTTTTGAAGGATAACTGATTTTGAGTGGACGTCAGGAAACAAAAAAGAACTATTGATCAGTAGGGAATGGTGTTAGTATTTATGAAGGCAGCTTCCACTTCAATCTTTAGTTTTGGTGTGATTACTATTAGTTGTAGCTTTCATAGACAGATACATCATATACATAAGGGCCTCAACCTTCAAGCCAGATATCACGAAGCTAGTTGGGTCCGTTACTTTTTTCTCCAAGTTGTGTAATGATCAAGTGGAAGCTTTGAGTTTATGGTTTTGAATGAATTCCCGCTACCCCTTTCTTTTAAAAGAAAAGGCCATGACGTAATTTCAGTCAATGTTTCCTTTTTCAATCGAAGAAGGAGTCTTGCCAACATGTCATGAAATTTGCCAGCATTGAAGCACATAGTGCCTAAGATAAGTGATAATAATCTTTTTCTCCCCATCGTATAGATCATAGGTTGCGAACAGGGTCAAAGATTTCGACCAAATTAATTATGAGAAAGTTGCGCTGCTTGCACGCAAGCCAGCATGCCAATCATCCCAATTTTCAACGTGCAGCCGCATAGAATATATGTATTTGTGCACATGCACGGTAAAAGAATTTCTACTCTGATGTCTACGGGTGTTACGCCGTATACTGCATTTCGGATAAGTAGTGATGTCGGCCACTCTACAGTGCAAGATGAATCATCACACATCATAGTGTTTCGAAACGTGACGCATTGGAGAGATTTCGGAACGAGAAGTCGAACCATAGGCAGAGCTCGCGGACAGCTGCACGGAATTCATGGCTCCTGTATGTATGTATGTATGTATGTATGTATGTATGTGTGCGTCCGACGGTAGTTGGCACAATCCTTGCAAGTGAAACCTAGTTCCAATGATATTCCATGATTTGGTCCCCCACACCAGATAAAGTTAGCGCTTTTTATGACTTATAGAGTCGCCGCCATTCATTATAAGGGGTTCTAGATTGTGACCTGTGATTTGCAAGACGCCGCGGTGCAATGCTATCACTGAGCGGCCGGAAGCACCCGTTTGGACAGAGAACGTTCGTTGCGCACGTCCGTCAAAAGTAGGTCACCCGGCCCACTTCTCGCGCGGCGTACCACAGGTCTGAGGTAGCCTTACAGTACGACCTGTGTCAGTGGAGCGAATGATTTGCATTTGGCTGGGTTATCTTCTCTTTGAACTGGTTGCCGTGGACCAAGCGCAAATTGTATGCCGCACTGGCGACTGCGACGTCCTTCAAGTATCGCGGGCTGACCCGTCGTGTGCGACGTCTGCGGCGTGACCTAGTATCGACGGACGCGCGCAACGAAGCGCACCTGTTTGGGCATAGGATATAATGAAATTGTAAGGGAACTCGGTGATATGGTCTCGTCTTTTTCAATGAATTTTACAGGAAACCAGTGTGAGGTCGTTGGCATGATAGCATTCTAAGCAGTGACTACCGGTGGCGGATATCCATATACCAATTTTCTGAAATGCGAAGTCAACTTTTGATGATTAAGTATGCACTTGCGAAAAGGTTTTCAATGAGAGTGCATGATCTAAGGCAGATCTCTGAAAATTTCAGCCACAGTTTGATCGCTGTAGCCCTTAACTTCTAGCGTTTTCTCGCGCCTTTTTGTGACATTCGGCAATTATTATTGACCTACACTTTTTCCGATCTTTTCACAGAACTAATGTCCACAATCACCGCAGAAGAGAGGCACATCCACGACATCAGACAAGCACTACTTGAAGTTTGGCATGCGCTCTTTTATAACAACGGTTATGGAGTTGTTTGAGACCCTTACGTTGAGCAGAGGCGTGCTATATTTATTGCTTTTTCTATCCCGTAATCCAAATTTCCTCCTCGCTCTTCACGATAGCAAACTACTGCATTACAGCCACCAACAACCGTTGGTCACTCTTCTCGCCGGGCACAGGTAACATCAAGTTCGCTTGTGATAGGTAAGTAAAAGATGGTGATGGCGATGATCTTATGATTTCGATGCTAGGCATATTATTGCAAGACGAGATGATAAAAATTCAACATCGCTATGCATTACATTGAGACTCACACTCACTCACATGTACTCCTTTCTCAATGGAAATCGCTTCCTGATCTGTAACAAAACTCTTCAGGCGGTCCCGTATTTCTTGTCTTCATCGGTTTCTATAGCACCTCGCGGCTTTGCGCGATGCCCAGCGTGCGGGCATAGCGCTAAGAAGTGAAGTGCTATAGAAACCAATGAAGACAAGTTAACTGTTACATTGCTAGCTTAATATATATACTCGCCTTGTTGCCTATTCTGTTTGTCAGAGCAACTGTGTGGCCACAAGGGTCTTTCTTGCAAGTGCTGGTTGGGGAAATTTTCTGCGCAGCATACACGTTGCTACGCACATGAACACATCAAGTCAATATTCAAAAAAATTGGAGATTGTTGGAACATCAGATTTCACGGGGATCAGAGTTTTCACTATTCATTGAGCACTCTGTTTGCCTTTTCTGCCCATCCACCTGCCTTCACCTCAGTAAACTCCATATGGGATGAATGCAGCAAGCTACAGAATGAAAATATACGATATTACAATTTATTCTCTTCAAAACCCAAAATCTGGAAAGAAGTGAATAAAACCAGGAGCAAGTCTTCGGATGGGAGGGAAGGCTTGTTCGTCAAAATCGAAAGGTGTACCAAGTTATCGAATGCTTGACCAGTGCTATAACAAAAATATCATGCAGGTGACCAGCAGCGAGTAGATTGAGAAAGCGTAAGGCTAGGCAGCTCTTAAGCAGAGGTTGAGAAAATGTAAGAAGAGCATAGATCAGATACTCTAGGCCTAAAGGATTGCGTCGTTACACATAACACAAAATCGAGAAAATGACTTCACGATCATCATTCCAATCTTCAAAAGTAGAGTACATAATTCCACAATGCTCCAAGAAAATTTTCAGACGGGCTTCGGTCAGCGACTTGTCAAGATAAGTGATTATCAATACTGATTTACTGGAACAGCGGAGACCCTTAGATTACCCTCAACCGCTTGTGTACCCCCAGAGAAACTCGGAAAATTTTCAGATGAGTTGCCAAGAATTCATTTCGCTTAACTTCGGCATGTTTTCCTCACGAATTTTGAGCGCACTTCGTAAACCAAGATAAACTGAAAAAGATATCAAAAGGAATTGGATGCTGGACACGAGCACTACAGACCACACTATCTACAGCTTATCTCACTTTTTGGAGAGATGAAAATCAACGCTAGCTAGGTGAAAGAATGACAATGATCACACGACATTGAATCTAGGATTACTTAAGAAATTTCCACCCAAACTCTAATTATGCCCATGAAGGAATCAATGCTAATGTTGCATAAAATCGTACTCCATTAATTTCACGGTTTTTCCGTGTAGCGAAGGGACTTGTATCGCCACTAGATTTTATGATCAATAGCTGAATTACAAGAGCTCGTCCAGGAAATTCAGAATCAAGGAGCTGATCAAGTTAGAGGAGAATTCCTGAAAATTTTGGTTTTGGAACAGGACCCAGCATTCAACTGGAGTAGTAGGTGGAACCGTTGGAAATCCGCAATCTGTTCCAGGTCACAGCTCATTAGCGAATATTTCAGTATTAGTGAACATCATGAGCTCCATTCTGGAGTGTGCGTAAGTTTATTTCATTGAGGTCACTGTTAATCATTCGAGAGCTTTATAGAGTTGCAATATTTTTGTCTGATTGCTAAACTTTTGTAGGCGATTTGCGATTTGCACACGGCATTCACAACGAACGGATAGGTCTGAGCGCGAAGGGCGCGTCTGAGCCACGCTCACTTCCCTTAGCCTCTATTTTGCCTCCCCATGACTGCAGTGGCATATACAATTTCACCCAACACCTTCACCAGTGAAAATTTCGCTATAGTAGCCCGGCAGCGTTGAAATGAGCAGAAATCCGACACGGTTGCATGAGACTTTAATTTCAATTTTTATTTATAACTTTTTCCTTGTAATAACCCTATACCGATTACCAATATTTCAGACGAAAATTAATGGTATAAGCCACAAATCAGTTATGAACATTTCTACTTCTGGAAGATTCTGCATGAGCCTACCTGACCAACATCACTGATTTGACAGCAAACTCTTCTGTGAAGATTAAACAAGTCGGTAGTATCGCGATATGTTGGGCCTAATTACCTTCCCAGAAACCACTAAAACTTTTAATGCGTAGTCGCTTTATAAACAAGACACGAAATAATTCGAGGAGTCCCAAAGAGGGAAGAGAAGGGATGTACCTTCGCAAAATGCACTCGTATATTTAATAAGCGAAAATGGTGAAATTTTGGTAGACTCGAAGAGCATTCAAAAATCATAATGCACACGTACTTAATATGAATTGTTTCAGCGCCACCAGTGCTAATGAGAAATTCATTGTTGTTGCGATAATTGCAACTTCAACGGTGAAAAGTGGGGCAGTGGGGATGGAAATCAGAAATACGACAAGCCCGAAAGTAGAAACTCTCCCCCACTACCTGATTTGGACGTGATAGGGAACTACGTCATCGAGAGAGGATAGTGCAGAACTCATAGCCACGGCTGTAGACTTTGTGTAGTTGTCGAATACAACCTTTTTGAAAACTTTGTGGTTGTGACACATAGTGTGATAAAGTAATTACATTTGCTAAAACGTAGTACATCATGATTCCGATACGACTCCTATGAATAAGTATCAAGGAACAGATGACTAACCACAATTCAGTTTTATTACAATATCAGTGCCGCTGAACTAAGTCGAGGGGCAAAGTGATTGAACTATAGATCGATGAAGGTTTTTGACAAGTACAACCCCAGCAGCCTGTTTGATTCGCACCTTTCGACAAGAGTTTCGACCAAAAAAATTCTGAACCTTCTGTTTATGTTTCACTGCATATTCATGGACCATAAATTCTTAGGAAGGATGACTTCATGTTAAAAGAAGAGAAGGGCAAGTGAAGGATATTGAAGATGTGACTTCGGGTACCCTAATTCTTCAGTCTGTTGTTTCCCTGCGCCATATACTCGCACTTGAAGAAACCTAACTGTTTCCCTCGCAAAGCTTCTACGGTGCTGTTTATTATAGGTTTACAGCTGCGTTCCTGGCATAAGCCTAGCTAGACTATAAGGAAGTTCGAAGGGCTTCGATTTGAACGATTCAATGTCAACAGAACTTTGCTGCTTGTAATGAGAGTATCAGATCATAATTTTGCAGTGCAGAAAAATTGAGCAGAGGAAAATTTGCTTACTTGATTGATTTGAGTGTAGTTATGAGAAATTAGATGAGAGTTCGGATCTCACATCTGTTTATATACATGAACGAAAGATACAGTTTTACCAAATGCGAATGTTCCCCACCAAAGAGGATGTATCGACGACCAATGCGAATCTTCGGGCAATTGCAGAAGACCGAGTGAGAAGAGATCCAGAGCGAGGTTTCACCTCGATATTCCTGCACTCCTCGCTTGAAAACGTTCTCGATAACAACATTATATCTTGCCCACGATTCAATCACTTCCTTGCCAGTGACGAACATTTGGAAAACTAGGTAAAAAGGTTTTCTCGACGCCATTCACTCAGTTAGCAAAATTGTTTACCGTAATCTCGCTTGCAGTACTTTTTCTGATTCATCTTTTTCGGAAAGGCCCTACATTTACGACATCCTCCTGAAATAAACTCCAGTTAGTCTTTGCACCACTACTGCCCTTGTATGGTCTTTCGAAACATTCCGAGACAAACATTCTTGTCCACCCCTATTTCGTTTCATCCATGGCATAAATCTGACAACAAACAACCTTTTTCCAAGTATCCTTTGCCGCCACCACCTTCCTTTACTGGGATTCCTAAATCGTGCTTTTAGAAGCTTTTCAATATACAGGAACACTTCACGTTGTTAGAAACGTCCCAAATGTGAAACTCACTGATACATGGAGTGACAGTAGATCTGCTTTGTTGGTACCCTTTTGCGCATCTATTGCAGGCCAGCCCAATCACTCCTACTTTGCACACGCACTGCCCTGACATTTGATTGCAACTCTTACTGAGTGACCCAACAGGATGACAGCCACAATCTGAATGGAAGCGATATTATATCACTCAAAAGACAAAAACACTGGGAAGTCTTGTGCCTCTTCAGAAATAGCAGAGTAGAATCAAAATGAAGTGCCAGCAAAAAGTGTAACTGAAAGTCCGACAAGTGCACATCTTTTCAAGAACTGTCGCTTGGCAATCTGTAAGAGGTCCCCAAAATTGAGGCTCTCGCAAGTTTCCTACTCTAAGCACAAGTGAATCAGCAATACACTGACTTTTAGATTCAGATTTAGATTTATTGCATGTGTCTGGCACATATAGGAAAAACACAAGTTGAGATCCAGCTAACAAAAAAAATCAACATTGAACTTGTGGCAACAAAAAGTACTTGAAAAGTGGGGAGAGGTAACTGCAGATAAAATATGGTCAATGTGATAATGACTACTTATTATCCCTGCGTAGAGATTCAGACAAATTTCCAACTAAATTCTTCCGGACGTGATACAAAACGTTTTAGGAATCTCCGCCCCGAGCTCGTTTGCTCCCTCATCAAGACCCTGATCGATACCTCAAACTCTACATCTTCGTGACGGTGCCTCCTATGGTTTCCCAGGAGCGTTTCAGGCCTTGATCTCTTTAGGTCTTCCAGGTGTCCCCAACCCTGCACATCAGAGGTTTCCCGGTCTCGCCCACGTATTTATCTCCACAGAGCTTGCATAAGATGAAGTAGATCATATCTGACGCCATGCAGTCACCCCTCGCTCGTTGGGACCGGTGACACAACGGGGGTAATACAGAAACGATCAGTCTCTAGCTTAGATTTGTAGGGGAACTCCAACTAGCCGGACCGCATCAGCGAGACCACACTTACGCAATGCCATTCTTAGATCTGGACTGACGGAGTCCGACATGAAGGGAACGAAAGGCAAAAAGGCTCCTTCTCTAAGTTTTCAGTTGCTAGCTCGTGTGGTTTCCGAGGGGTGATCTGGCAGAGCACCGGACCCTCAATGGATATCCATTAGAGTGAACCACTTTCCTAGCCAGGTCCACGGATTGTATTTGTTCCTGATCACCCGACGAACCACATTCGCCGTCCCAATCATACTCGCCATGTAACCAACTTAATTATGTGTGGATGTGCCGACCTGAAGTGGTTTAAAATATTATGTATAAAGAAAAAAATCAAAAAGTTTAACTCAGTCTTATGAGTGCTGAAGTGATAGCTATAGTGAAATATTGGTTGTTGTTGGAAGTGTTTGTTGGTAGTGAAGTGTTGGTTCTACTCTCAGAAAAAATTGCGCTTTCCTGAGCCTTCATTTTGACTCAGTTCGAAAAAGTCAAGTGCTTCGCGAGGTTGGGTCTATGTAAGCCCCGCGGTCATACTCGGCTACTGTACGAATTGTTTTAAGTGCTCACCCATTCGGAAGAAGGAGACGAGGGGTACCTACAAGGACTGATGTTAGGCCTGCTTCAGTTAAGGTGCAGACAGAGTCAGAGCACCATTCTGTGAATAAATGTTGTAGGCATTTTCAGCGGAATCGTAGTTGGGCTACTGACTACGATTGAATACCCGCGTGTAAAAACAGAGACTTGTCCTAAGATCTCCGCGCGGAACACAAGTAAGGATAGTTTGCCAGTAGCGCAATATGGTTGTGTGTTACTGTTCTATTCACTCCTGTGAGGAGGCGGTATGAAAAGCTTAGCAGCATAATTAAAAACCTTTTCGAGGTCATTACTGAGGCAACCATCACTTCAACTTCTGTCCGAAGTCAGGCTTGTTGTACGTAGTTGAACTGTGCAGCATGCGTTCATAGCAAGCTTAGATCAAAACGCATAAAAGATAGATAATATGCTGCTCTGTTCCCTGGATAATCGTCTTGGGATGGATTTTGACTTCATTGCGATAGAAGCGACTATTCATATCGTGAGGAACCAGAGTGTTCTTCATCAGGATTATTCACGAGCTCCACATTAATTTAATTACCATGATCTCACCATTCTCCTTCGACAGAGAATTCTGAGCGAGCACTAATATATAAATTTCCAGAACTACATTTTTTGTTCGCACTCTGAATCATTATAATTATATTGACGGTCAGAGTAGCAATACAAAAGATAAGGTAGTCGGTAATTACACTGATTACGCTTCTCGATTGATGCATGCTTATGAAACCAAATAGAGACCTTATGAAACCAACAACCAAAACCAATACATTGGCAACTAGTACAAGCAGTATTTGACAGCGGTTGGGAAATATCACTTCGCGACTGAACACATGAGACTGCTTTCGTAGTGCGTGGTAAACGGTGTAATTCAACAGATAAGCATAAGGAATCTATTGAAAGTAATAGCACTCAAGAGTGCTGAAACAAGAAGAAGCCGTAAAGGAAACGAGGCGGATTGCTTTCTTAACTTGCTTGGCTTTCTTATTTAATTTATGCTTCAAAAACTCATTTCAGACCTTATACAGGCATGCGGCCCACTTACTCGCGTAAAACCAAAGTTCCGTCAGCAAGCGAAAGTCAGGAACGGGTCCGGCGAGTTGGGCAGATTATGAAATATTAGCTGATGATCCTACTTATATTATATACATATATAATCCGCTAAGTGTGTCTGTTAGCGTGTTTGTTTGGTTGTGTGTATGTGTCCGGCCTGAAATTCATAACTCCTTTCCCACGTGACCTAGGGCATGAATGTGTCTGAAGAAAGATTCATAACTCTTGTCCCACTTGACCTAAAACATACAAATTTCGTACAAACGTACAGGAGTACAAACGACATTGTTGGGACACTGATGACAGGCGGCGAGTCTATAATCCGCCTACAGGGATCGGGGTTTGCGCGAAAAACTTTAATTTGGCGCTAAGGCGTTCAAACTCGGCAGGAATACAAGCGACATTGTGAAAGCGCTGATAATAGGTGGCAGGACCAGACCCTGACCCCAGGAGGGGGAGCTCGCGCGAAATTTTTTAATTCGGCTATATGGCCTTCAGACTTGGTAGGGAAACAGGTGGCAGGACGCGAGCACTTATGGTGGGTGACAGAGCTGAGCTACGGTTACAAAGGGAGGGGTTTGTGCGAGAATTTTCAATTGGACCGTAGAGCGTTAAATCGTAGTAGGAGTACAGGCAACATTGTAGGAGCGCTGATAATAGGTGGCAGGACCGGGCTCCGCACACAGAGGCGGGGTTTGCGCGAACTGAGTTTTTGAGCATAATTTCCCAGCCACTGTTCCCGTGGATCTAAAGCATTCGAGTTCGGAGAGAAGGCATACAAATGTCAGGATGGGGACACTAGTGGCATGTAATAGGAAGTAATAAAGTCTCATAGGAACTGATAACGAGCTTTATATGCTGGGAATTACTGGATAAGTAAAGTCTTTCTTGTGATTAGTTGAACTCTGACACTCTGGCAGGTTATATAGGATGTGGGAAGCATGATTTGCACCCGAAAAAAAGGCGCGACAGTTATGCTATCAAGAAACTTAGACGTCGCAAATAGATTGTGCAATGGAACGCGCCCGAAGGTCGTAACGCTTCCACGTTTTACGTTAGGTTGCAGATTTATTTGAAGAGATAGAAATAATTAGCTGGCGATAAATCGGAGTATAGACATTTATTGGGATCAGTAGCCCCTCCAAGTGGGATCAAGGGACTCCTTTCAAGCTTCATCGTCGCCACTTTCGAACGCGCATAGGCTTTGCAATGACGAACAATTAAGCTGAGACAATCGTTTATCGAAGTGGGTGGGTCCCCTCTAGAAGCCCTTTCCTCCCACGACCAACTCTACGTTGCATTCACCCGTGCAAGAAGGCCTGATGGCTTCGAAGTGGAGGTCTCCTCGAATAACTCAAAAAATAGTATTCAGTGATTACTTTTGCCGATTATTCCTGAGAGAGGTGAGCCGAGCTCGGTCGAATTGGTGCAACGTGAGATTTTTGAACAATGCTCCCCAACAGTACAAGTATTTTCATGTTATATGATACGCTAAGAGCGAAGAAAGGCTCCGTTTTGAGAAAAAGTTGCTCTTAAAATTTGAAACGTAAAACCACTAAGGCACGAGATTTTTTTCGTTCGCTCAATTTTACGACGCAGGAGCCTCTGTGAAAAGTGAAACACATCTAGGTCTCTCTTTTCAAACACATTCTCTTCTCAACGAATGGAAAATTCTCTTTGAAGGAGCCCGGAAAACATGTTGAGGGCGTAGCTGTTGACGCTACGTCGCTTTCTTCTCCCTCGTAGAAAAACCTCTACACCGATGTTTTTTTCCACCTGTTTTCACTCTCTTGCTTTGCCAATGTTTGCTCAGGCTCTGGTACAAATACCACAGAAAATTTTAGTGTTGTCAAACGCGAGCACTCTAGCGACTCTACTATCGATACGTGTTACAATATCCAATAAGCATAGCGGAAGAGCATTTGTTTTTTTCAAAAAAAAGCATTTGGAAAACAAAATACTTATATGGGTGTGATGACTAGAATGAATGATCATGATAGAAGAAAACGAGTGATAGAACTCCCGTAAGAAATGGTGAGAGACAGTATTAAGTGAACCCTTCGAGGAGAATGCCTAATTCGACATGGTGCCTCCATGAGACTACGCAACCAGTACCTATCGCTGCGAAATGATTCAGTGTGTGTGGATCGGAGCGAAGAGAAACAGGCGACTGGTAACACAGACGAGCACTAATAGGGCACATCTATTCGAACACAAATATCTATATATTTACAACAAAAAATGATTCAAATCAAACTGCAGTGAACAAGTCACTATGTTCAAGATGATGGAGAAGATTGGAAATATGTAGCAGAAGTTCGCCTTCACCTAATTATCGACACAAAACGAGGAGGTTTTTCACCTTTACAGTGAAGCACTTTTCACATTACCTCATGAGGGCAATTTACCAAAACCGTCCAGTAACATTAGTAATGAGAAAAATAGAGCAATAGCAGGTATACGTACGAGTATACGATTGAGCCATTAATTCGCCAAGGAAGCGGTTTTTGTGTGATCACTCTTGCGTTCGTTGTTGGGAGATCATTTTTGTGGGAGTGTCCACGAAAAAAGACTAATAGGGCGCGATTCTCGTAGCCTTCTGACTTGAAGATTTCTTGGAGTCATTCAAACAGACCTAATTCTATCATACAGCAGAGGCTTGAACGAAGCTACTAATTCCTTTTTTAACGATGCCAATGTTGCTTTGACAGAAATAATTGAACAGGTTTTTCCTTTCTCATAAGGAATGCTCAAGGAAGCCAACTTTCGTTTCGATTTGTTCACATGTCTTGAATTTTGCATTGATCACGTCTAATTCAGATTTGAAGATAGACAAGGCGAGAGAGATCAATTAGGATTGGTCGTCATAGCTCTCATAAAAAGATGATGAAAGTTTTGCGGCGTGACCGGTTTTTACGAGTTGTAGATAATCCCCCTTGTCTTCGAAACGGATCGAATGCTGGAATTTCTCCCTTTAAATCCCTATCTCCAACATTATCCTCTCTGTGGATCATGACTTTATCTCAGACGTGCAAAACGAATTCAATTGCTGACACTGGACGGATCGAAACATCATATAGAGAATTAAGGTTTTGAGTTCATTTCGTGTTCAGAGTGACAGAAAGTCTCAGAGTGTTTAGGATTTGGATGGTTGTCTAGGGAACGATTCAGCAGCTTTGGAAAAATTCTTGATAGTCTCATGCTCAGCCAAGAGACCACTGCTATTCAACAGCTGGAAAAGTGGATGGTAAGGAACCGCTCCCACCCACTTCACATTGATAGCTAACTATTAGCCTTAATGAAAGCAAATTTTAAAGGCATCAGGTATAGTGCAGCCAAGCATTCTAATTAAGGCGTATCAAAGTGGTGGTCAAAGCAAAGGAAAGTATACGAAGAGACGGTGAAGTGATCGGATGAAATTGATATTTACAAGGTTAGTTCAATTGCGTTTAAAAGTGGATTCATCTTGACAGCAAAAATAGAAATTTTCCGTTTCTGTGAAACACCTCATAAAATGATCGACACTTCAAGAAGCTTCCAGAAGATCTGTTTATGTATCTCAATTATGCGGGCTCGAACGCTTCTCGGTGATTGGGAAGGTTGATTCTACCCTTCGATATAATTACTAAAAAAACTGATTATTCTGGAGATTTGAGTTTGTGGCAATGGAGTGCAGGCGGAGTTCTGCGACATCGCTAGCAATAACGCACGTGGAGACCTTGCCATCCTTGAATCTGTCTCAGCACATACCATAGACCATTGTAATTAGAATTTTGCGTTAAATTTTGGATAACAACTCATTTGAAAAGATTGCTGAGAGTCAGAGTTACCCATAATTGAAGGAATTTCTGAAATGCGACTTGAATGGATCGGAATCAACTACAAGTGTATAGAGACACCGGCCTACAATTTTTTTCACATATACATCCCACATCTCAAAAGCTCGCGTGCTTGCACTCCAATGTTTTTGAGGAAATATGAACAAATGTTAATCATAGAGAAAGCGTTAAAAACTCTCACGCAGAAACGTGATCATTATGAGCCTTTCTTGTGTTGGTTTGACTCCCTAGAAATCCAGAGTATTCGCTTTGTCTAACAGTCGCTACAGAAGCGTTTAACCTGACTAGCCTTCCCGATTGCTAAATATTTGAGAGTTATATTGCATCTCTCAGACCTACGATCAGAAACAGAGCCGAAAGTATGGACCCGTCTAAGCACGTGCGCGCAGAAAAAACCGAGGCAGCATGTTTGTCGAAACAGGTCAAATGCTTCCCTGCCTCAACCATATTCAAATATAAGGCTTCTGAGTATTCTGGATATTTACATATCTGAAGTAAAAAGGGAAGAAAGATCTGAAAAGAAGCGTTGGAATTGGGCTGAAAGGTCTTTTGTTCTCGATGTACCCTCAAACTAGCCTAGTTCCCTACCAGCTTTGCATTCCAGTGCAACGTGAAACATCGCCTTAAATTTGTATGATTTGGAAAGTTTGCCTATAAACAATTGCAAAGGTATTAGAAACGAAAATGATGCGAAATGACATAAGCAGGGAACATTCACTCTACCATTTGGACAAATGTTTGCTCCAGCACTCAATATTGTCGACCGGATCACGTCACCTCATTAGTCTTTTAGTCGTGAATGGGTGATCGTAATCCTAATGATTGCTGATTATCTGTCGCTATCATGACCAAAAACCGTTCCTATCAGGGATGAGAGGCAGAAAATGGCATTAGTACGTAGAGAGTACGAACACAACGCTATTTGAATCGAATATTTCAAAGAAGCAGCCAAAACTTTAGAGCATGACGATTGTATCGTCGAATGACTTCAAATTCGGTTCCCTTTTAGCAGCCCGTCGTTCAGCGCATTGTGAGAAGCGGGTATGATAGGTATCCGCTAGCACAGAGCCGATGCGATAGTACCCTATTCTAGCTGTTCTCTGAACACATGACTATTGAAGAGATAACCGATCAGTATTAAGTTAATTAGATACCCGAATCATTGATCAGAGCCCTGACTGTGACAAGGTGGCTTTTCCATGGGAAAAGTTAAAATGGATTAGGCTCAATACTGTATCTATACCGATTCGGTACAAGAACTTGGAAGCCGTCTATACGATATCGATAGCCTTTTCTTCAACCAACGGAGTTTCATGTTTGGAATCCTCAGTAAACCCAGTGTTTGTAATGTCTGTCTGCACTGGATCTCATACGAATTGCTCACAACGCAGCCAGTCACATGCTCTGAGGACTATCCAAATGAGCAACATAGTAGTAACCAGTAAAAGGTTACGAATTCTCATGGAGCTTTCAATAGAGACTTGAAATATCGATAGAGTTTTGAATGCTATCTGTATATTTAGGAATTTATACTGCCTGCCGAATGAGTCCACTAAGATGTTGTAAGTGTTGAAATTCGCATGTTTAAAGCACGGAGATGGCCAATTGGAATTTGCAGTTGTCCGCAAAGCCTCAAGGATCGCCATGGCGTAGTGGTAGTCCTTTTCTTTTCCAGGTGAGCGAAGTGGGGTTGCTACCCGCCGTCGTGGCGCTCTTGGTCAGAAGTGCTTTCTTCGGAGTGGAAGCTCTTAATCGGTTTGTTGTAGCAAGGAAACTCATCATCGATGAAACAATTCAAAAAATGTGTAGAGGAAACGTGCAATTCTCATTCTTGGATCGAATAGTGTTTTGCATGAAGTTCACACTTTGTAAAATAATATACCTGCTCACTTCCTTTTTTTAAATTACATATTTCATCAGTAATCAACCATACGCGTATCTATGTCAATGATGCGGGTTTGCTAAGGTCAATTTCGGCAAAGCGTGCAAAGAACGCTGATATTTATTCCTCATTTCTGATCTTGGCTTTCGTTCATTTTCGTAGTTCATATATAAGGCGAATTCAAGGAACTTTACTAGCCTCCTTCATCTCCGAAGTTGACCAGAACTACACAGGAGAAACCACTTCGAGAAAGATACGCGCAAAAATCTCAATGTCAATGAAAGGATCCAGAAAATGAGTGGAACCTGAACGTTCTTTACAAAATGCGAACCTTATACATGCTGCTTCCCCACAGCCACGGACAAAACACACATTCGACTCAAGACTATAAAATACACGTCTTTCCCACATTTGTTTACTTGCGATGACAAGCCGTTTAAGAGCTTATGCTCGTGAAAACACGTTCTGCAAAAAGTTGCAACTGTGAAGAGCAAACCCACGTCGCTCGCCTGAAGAGGGAGAACACTACCACTACGCCACGGCGACCCTTGCGGCTTCTGCGGACGACCGGATTTCACATTGCCCTACCTCTCCATGCTTTGAGCAAGCAAGCTTTATTTATTTATTTATTTATTGAAGACGTTGCATAAGGCAAACGTGG
>UZAF01000004.1:0-43783 GCA_900617895.1 Haemonchus placei | reverse complement strand
TTCGAACATGTTTGAGAAAACACTGAAAAAAAGTGATAAATCGAGAATTGCTGCCCCACTCATGTGGAGAAAGCTATTGACCTTCTCCCGCGTCATTCATGGTCAACATTTGATTCTTTTTTTCTATCTGTTCTTTGACGCTCCTTTTCCCTGGCATGTAGGGTGTTTCAAACATCTTTGAGCCTATCTTTAACAAAAACCGGCGAATCGAGAATTGCTGCCCCATTCATGTGGAGAAGGCCATTGACCCGCTCTCGAAAGAAGGATTAAATCCTGAGAATGATTGATGCGAGAGTACCCTCGCAAAATCAAGCCATCACAGGTAACATGTTTAGGACCGCAAAAATGATCTCATCAGGTGATCGCGAGGTGGCAGAATCGGTGCAGCTCGTTCACGGTGTGGCCATCACTAATAGGTATCCTTTGAAGGAACATTGCCTTCGCAGATCCCCCGTAAAAGACCACAAGGGTAGACAAGCGAAATTTCGGAGGAGGTGGCTTTCGCCTTCCCTTCGTACAGACTCCGTCAGTTCTGACGTGAGAACGGCTCTGCGCATGTATGGTCTCAATGGTGCGGGTGGTCAAGGTTCCTTCCACTAATCTCAGGAGTAAGCTGGTTCAAAACCGTTTGTATGACCTTCTCTGCATAACCCCCTAGTGAGTCATCTGTCTCAGCGGGCGAGATGGGGACTGCATGGCGTCAGGGGTGATCTATTTGATCACTTGCGAGGCCTGCGGGGACGAATACATAGGTGAGACCGGGCGATTTCTAATATGTACATCCAAGGAACACCTAGCTGGTCTGAAGGATTCGAGGCCTGAAACTCTCGGAGGCCATCGTAGGCAATACCACAGAGGCGTAGAGTTTGAAGTCTCAGTCAAGATTTTGATGAGGGAGCCCACGACCTCCGCGCGCAAAACTTTGGAAGCGTTCTGGATCTGCGCAAAAGACCCCAAAATTAACCGAGAAGACGGAAGCCTGTCCATAACAAATAAACTCGTCCCGTTTTTCGACCTGTGTGGGCTACAATTGCTCTGGCTTCAAGTCGGGGGCCGGATCACCCGGAGCCCACTCATTGCGAAAACATTTAAATAGGCAGTTTGAAAGGTGGTCCACGTCTCATCTCCTAGTAAGGTGGGTTCCCTGTTGGGGTTTACGAGACCTTTTTTGATATCTGTAGGTTATACTTGAGCTAACTGAAGTCTGAAATGGTGTTTGATATGGATGAATCTCAAATACTTTCTGGCTTCCAGGTCCTGACGAAGCCGACAACGCCGAAACGTTGGCCAAATGAAAGTTTTATCATCTTGACCGAGGCTACACTGCAAAAACACCTTCATACTGAGTCTCAAACGATGCCAAGATTCATCAAAAGTCGATCATGGTCACTTTGGTTACTGAAAGAACGGAAGAGCTTATCGATTTTTTCGCTCCTTACTTTGTTCTTATTCCCTTTATTTCTTATTTGCCTTTGGCGATCTCAAGCAGTAGTGCCTAATTAATAAGCTAGAATTGCCCTCCTTAACTCTTTCGGTGTTCGAATCATTCAAGCTTTTTAGGTATATAATAATCTTAGAACGGTCAATTGTGATGATCCAAGCAATCATCATAACATGCAAGAAGACCTTAACAACGTGTTTAGGGCCTGTACAAAGCCAATGAAATCAAAATCAGTTGATCATTGTGGGCATTCGAGGAACGTAGTATACCACATACAGTGGCGGTCGAAAGTCTTTGGTGAACAGCTTTTCCAACTTCAACCGATTTCTTACTTTATAAAATCGCATCAAATTCCAGTATAGCAACGAAAGACATACTGTGAACACTCGCGCTATTAGACTGCACTTTCCTGCTGTTCACTGCACGATAGTGAGGTTATTGACGCACGTTCGTTAGAACATTAATTTATTTAAATTATTTATATTGTATCGATGTTAACAACATTTATCGAGAAAGCCTCGGCTTTTGATGACGGCATCGTAACAGTAAGGCATCGAGTCGATTAGCGACAGCATCGCAACGGGAGTTTCTTATGGTAGACACAGGCATGGCGTTCCAATCCTTCGGTAATGGATAATTTCTTGCACTGTTCCAAGGAAATTGGTTCGAACAATGCCTTTTGAGTTCTTTCCACACGTGCCCTATAGGATTCGATCCAGTTAGTTGCTTGGTCACTCCAGAAGTCAGGTTCGCTGTGTTCGCTGAAGGCCGCCTTCACAATCACTGGGGAGTGTCTCGGATCGTTATCATGCTGCAAGATTCATCCTTCTGGCATGTGCTGCTGTGCCCATGGCAAGACGATGTAGACCATAATGTTTTTGTATTACTCCCTTGTTATCGTGTTGTCGGTTTCAAAATAGGGCCCAATCCGTTCAAGCATTGTTTGAGCATGTCACTTCCACCAGTCCGCCGACTTACAATGATGCCATCGCTAGCGTTGAACACAGCCGCAATGTCAGCCGCAGTGAGGTGAGGGTAAGCCTTCACCCGAAGTATGATCCGTCTGTCCTGGGTTGATTAAGCATTAGGTTGATGCATAATTATTGCGGATTTTTTCGCGGCTTTTTTTCTCTCGAGAGAATTTGAATATTGAGTTCGGGTTTTTTCTAGAAATGATATACTTGATTCCCTCTACAAAATGTACCTAGAAAACCATCCGCATATTCGCGAAATTAGACCCTACTACTTCGAGAAAGATTGGAAGGTGTCAGAGTAATTCCGCGATCCCAGTAACCTTTCGGCGATGGAACAATCAGCCAAAACCAGCCAAGAAGTGGGATCTGCTCCTAAATCTGCCATATTCACTAGCGAAAACTTCTATAGATTATCTCATCAACCGTTCGCTGAAAAAATGACTAGGGAGTAGAACTTACGACATTTGGAAGACTTGATGGCCGATGTCAAGGCAAGAATCGCCGTCGAGGGTCAAAACTTCTTCGCTTTCGGGATCCGACTATCTAGCCAACGGGAAGCAGTGCTTGACGTAGATGTTGGATAAGTTCCGGAGTAATTATTAGAACATGTTTTTGTTCAGTATTTTTATCGTTTCGTCAAATAAAATTTGTTTAAAAAAATCCGCAATAATTATACATCAACGTAATAGATCAGGGTCTCACCGTTTTCTCGACATTGCAACCATTTTTCTGAGCTGATAGCCTTTGACGTTCGGGGAAATCGTTTGCAGTGGGACTTTCGGAATTCCAAAAATGGCCATGATTTTTCTGCTCGATTCCTTTACGTCTGCTGCTGCCTGCCGAACTCCCTGACTGACTTCTGTCCTTTCACTAGACTTTTGGGCCGCTACTGTATCAAAGCTGCGTACACCCTCTTGTGTGCGGGAGCGTTGTGTGCTCGAATACACCGAACTCTTGGAGTTGTTGACCTTCTTTGTACATCATTACCAGAGTTGCACTAGATTCATTGGAATTACCCATCTTTGAAGAGGTGACCATGTCGTTCATCCACACCAGCTGATTTGTTATTTATGAACCAGTTGGGCTATGCACACAAATGCGTTCATTGTATGACTACGACCGCTCATCTACGATGGAGTCATTCTGCGGAATGCTAACTGTATCAGAATGAAACAGTACTATCTAGATCTGAACGCTGGGGCTGCACTGAGACCATCCACTCGATACCCTTCGTTCGCGCCGAATTATAAGTGGCCGATCAGTCCTGTCCACCTCAGACCCCTCCTACTATAAAAAGATGAAAACCCTTTTTTTTAGCTGTTCAATTGAATGCACGCCCCGCCCACCATAGACCTAGGTTCGCCAAGGTTACGTTTCTGTCGAAATGAGCTATAAAATTATGTGGAAAGCACTGCCTATTTTCAGGAAGCTCCGCCTACAGCAGGTGAGCATATTCATCTGGATTGTTGACTCAACCCTCAGCTCTGATTCGAAGCCAAAATAAGGTGTTTAGCCTTGATACTGCCCATTTCGGCACTTGCTCAGGCTCCTGCGGGCAGAGCTCCTTTGACCTATCCATATATGACAAATCCAGACAAGTAGACACTCCAAACCTGTGGATTATGCATGGTATGGACTGTGGATTACACATATATAGTATGGAAGTGGATCCCTCCTCAAGTAAAAGAGTTCTCATTTACGGACAGCTCCACCACTAATAAGATTTGCTAAAGTGTATCATATATGTGTATCTATATATGAGTACTCTGGTGTTCGTGTGCAATTGGATAGTTGCATCGATTCCGATTCACTCACAACTAGGAAGTATGGCGGCATATGAATGTAAAAACTGAGCCTCTATTAGAAGCCATGAGTGAATGTACACCGAAGTCCCAGTCTATTTACTGCTTTGGTCATCAGATCTCTTAATAAACCGGGCAGATCAGTACAACACAAGATCAGCGATATCTGGCTCAGATTCTGGCGCATGGCTAGGCTTCAGCAAGCCCAGCATGCTGCGGAGGCGTCGACCGATGAAATTTCCCGCGGGAGATCGTCCATCGGGTGATGCGGTGCACGGCGTATTCGAATTGATGAAGAGAAATGTGTGTGAGGCATCCACGGCCGGTCCTTTGCTCTTAATCTTCCCGATTGAGCCTTTGTAGATGCCGAAAAAGGTTTCGGTTTGGCCTGTCCAATCGACTGGGTATGAAACGGCGGTGACCGGATTGACTTCATTACTTCGGCAGAAGTCCTGCATCTCATAGGAGGTGAACTGGGTTCCGATATCTGAGAATCACCACCAGGTAAGCGATTAGCACAACTGGGCCGGCGAAATCAATATGGATTCGGCTCCATCGCGCATCAGGGCGAGACCACAAAAATAGTGTGTTCTCGACGGGTGACTTGGCGGGTCCCTGGCAGGCGGCGCAGGTACAAAGAAGCTTCTTCAAGTCGTTGTTTATCTTAGTTCAAGATACGTGGTTGCGAGCGAGGGCCTTTATCCGATTCAATCCTGAATAACATTCGTGGAATGCCTTCATAACAGTTGGCTAGAGTGCAGGCGGGATGATGATGCGGCTCAGAAGAGTAGGCATCCGTGTTGCATTGAAAGGTCGGTGCGCAAGTCGGCATAAATGGCAACAGTTGCTGATAGCTTCTTCGGCCAATTGTTGTGGACGACCTGACTCAGGACTTAGCGTAGGCTGCCGTCTGAGCGGTGTCACGTGCTATATCTTCAGCAGCGACCTGAAGACAGCTGACATTGTCGTTGAAGATGGCTCCGATGTCCCTGACGATTTTGGCTGTTATGACGTCTTCTTCCGGTGGCGTCTATGCAGAAATCAAGTAAGAAAGTGAGTCGGCTCGTCCGAAGCTGATAGTGTTCCAATACTCGAGGTCAAGAACATGGGCACGCAGTATGAATCTCCAGCATTGTAGGCGATTCGCCCAGTATGCGGAAACCCTTTCTTCAATCCAAAGACGGTCAAGGATGGCTTATGGCCCGTGAGAAAGGTGAATTGGCGTCTATAGATAAAGCGATGAAACTTGCGGACAGCGTGAATGTGCTGAAGCCATTCTTTTCTACTTGTCCGTAGTTCTTTTCTGTAGCGATGAGAGAGCGGCTAGGCTAGTATCGGGTAACGATGGGAGATGACTGCTTATATTCCATAGTTTGAAGCGTTGGCCTTGACGGTTAATGGTAAATTTGGGACGCATTGAGTTGGGAGCACGTCCGGAGCGAGTTCTTTCTTGACGCGTTTTAAAGCGCCGACGCATTCGGGGTACTAGTTGAAAGGAGTGTCTTTTTTGAGCAATGCGTCGGTGCATGGAGCTGACATCCCTGAAGCGAACGTTCCATAGTGGTTGATGAGACCGAGATATGACCGAACCTGGGCGGTATCCTTCGGTTTTGCCACCTGAGTAATGGTATCGATCTTTTTGGGATCAGGTCGGCGTCCATCAGCAGTGTTGACATTCCCGAAGTAGGTCAGCTGGATCATTACGAAATGGCACTTGTTGGTGCGGACGCGGAAGCCATATGCGGATATCCTTAAGGAGAGGGCTTCCAGGTCGGCGTTATGCTCGGGGAGGTGCTGCCGGTACGATAATGTCGTTGAGGTAGACAGTAACGTCGTTGAATCTAGAGGTCATGAAGATGATAATCTGCAGGAAGATGCCAGGGGCTGATTTGACCCCGACATGTAGGTCGGCGTCGGTGAATTCGATCTGTGAAGGGACGGTCTCGCCATAGCTTGATGAGGACGTCCTCAGCAATGGACAATGGGTGCCGGAGCAGAAATGCGTCGTTGAGCCCAGTCGAGAAGTCGGCGCAAGGTCGGATGGACCCGTTGGCCCTTCTCATAGAGCCGTCATATCCGCCGTCAACCATTCGCTATGGAGCAGCCCATAGCGAATGGTCGACGGCGGATATGACGTCCTGTGCTACGAGTCGGGAAATCTCGGAGTCGAGGAGCGTATAGGGGCGTAGAGAACCGCCCCCTTTTTGATGAAAGCAGGGTGAGCATTGGGCCTGAGCTAGAGCGTCGCCCTGGTTTTGGTACGGCGTCCGAGTTCCGGCCTGAAGACAACCGTGAATTCCGTCGTAGTCGAGCATCTGCACCTTCTTCAGGACTGGGTCGAAGTCCGAGATTTGCTCAATCCATGTAATGCCAAGAAGGCCGCTGGCGTTGGAGACGTAGCAGACGCCTTTTCCAGGATGAGCCTTTTCTTAGTTGACCATTGCCATGAAGTCAGCGTCGAATCTTCCGTGAACTGGCGATGGTAGACCATTGGCTTTCTTAAAGACATCAGAGGTTTTCTGTAGACGCGAACTTCCGAGTTGCATCCAGGTTGGAAGAGAGATTATGGTGTTGTCGGCGCCGGTGTCAAACTGCTGGCGAGTGAGATATCCTTTGGTGTGAACTGCCAGGTGTTTTTGAACAACTCCAGAGCGGCCGATGGCTCGCTGATACCATGTGCGTATAGTAACTGCATGATGCGACGTCGTGGCGCAGTCCTTGACTCCTGAGCAGCACATGTTGCGTTACGCTTTTGTTGACAATCCTTGATCCACTGTTGGTGTTGGTAGATCGGACACGGTGATGGCAGAAATCGAGGCTAGGAAGACGTTGTTTCTTCCTTTTCTTGACGGCGGGATGGCGGCTTCGACGATTTTTAATCGTTTCTCTTCGACTTCCAAGCGTGGTACTCCTTGGCTGAATCGCCGACAGTAACCATCTCGTCTTCGTCCACGTTGCGAAGGAAGCGAACGCGATAGTCATTCAGCTCCGGAGCCTGGAAGTCAAAAACCAGGGCTAGGCAATCCAGCTTATCCTATATTATGTCGTTGAAGATGGCTCCTAGAGTGCAAGCCTTGAGTAAGTTGAAGAGACTGACAATGTCTTTGTTGGACGAGAAGCTCATCCAGAGCACTTAAAATCACGGCAAAAAACCCTTTTCTTGAAGCCGAATAACGTCTCCAGCGTTTTGACAGTGTCAGTCCAGTCCAAGTCCCTTGGCTCCTTGGGAAGGATGTGGCTTGCAGAAGACTAGGGCAAAGACGTGCAAGCGTGTTTTTTTATTCTTCGCTTCTTCATCCCCCAACAGTTCTTATGCCAGTTGGACCATAAATTGAAGCAGTCGTATTGGTCCGCATCGAAGGAGAATTGTTCGATTCTCCTCGGATCCGATCGAATACTATTTATTGCAGTGCAATTGTAGACGTCGCCATCTTCTGTAGCACGTCGACAAGCAGCTTCTGTTGGTTAGACATCACGTGCAGCGGGTACTTTGTTCGAGCGTCTTCTGGTACCCCTGCAGTAGTCCTTAGAATCGTAATCCTGATTTCTATTTATTTATTTTACTATTTATTACACACTTTAGTGACCATTTGTTGTGTTCTTAGTTGGTCGGGAAGAGCAAGAAGAATTATAAGAAATCATGAATGAATGTACAACGAGGTTACAGTTCATATACTGCTTCGACCCGTCAGATCTCCTAGCCAAACCGACCAGATCAGTACAACACAAGATCAATTACCCTTTTTTTTGCAAAAAAATCTAGGGAGTACCTTTTTTGGGCGATGAAAAAATCTGGCGAGTATTTTTTGGGCGATGAATCTGGACAATGCAACAGTCCACTGGAAATGGACTCCAATAAGTAGTGAACTTTGAAACTAAACTTTTCAAGTTTCATTCCTTCAATTATTTGAATATTAAAAAAGTTTAATTATGTTACGTTTAGGAACCAAAGTAGCCTGGTCATGGTTGAACTGCAATGGTGCTACTAACTCGTGGTCAACTGACGGTTTGCGACGGATCAATCCGTTTGCGACAGATTAATCCGTCGCAATCCGTCGCTTCGCCACGACTCTCGTTAAAGTTCTCCTACCAACATTGGTATTGGGCTCCTAGATCGCTTTCTAACTGACCATGAAGCCAATTGTACCTTCATTATCTACCTCTATCAGCCCATAGCTTTGGTATGGCTAGGTCCTTTCAAAAGCATACCTGTGTCACATGAGAGTATTTAGGAAACTTCCATTATTTACTCTACAATCTGCAATTAATAGCAATTTTAGCTAATACACGACGTTTTATCCCTCTCAGATGTTCAAATTGTTTGAGTCTCATTTAAATCGGATTTATTGTGGCCTTGAAGAGTGCGCGCAGGTCACGATTGAGTGACTTAGCAGTTCTTGTTGTTGCCTTACAAAAAAGAACCACTTGCCTAGGATGGCCAACCTTTTGTTCGCTGCGAACGGTCATTTCTTACATGGAAATTGCTCGATCGAAAACAGGTTCAAGTTGAAAATGGGACATTACAGTGACTACCGTTATGCTATATCAAATCAGGTTGTGTAAGCATTAATTCCAATAGTTCATCTGTTTTTGATAGAGCCAGTTACTTGACCCCTGACCATCGATCTCTCTTGGGCTCACTGGGCACGCATGTCCAGATCTCTCTAACAAGGAAGGTCTTTCAGGGCGTGGGACGCTTTTTGAAAACGGTGTTTTGCATGATGTGAGGGCATGAGCACCGAGTACAGAACTATAGTCCATGGCCTTCTGAAGGTCAAAAAAGGTGCGAAAATGTTTTTGCCAAAAATTGCCATTTTAACCCACTGAACGTCGTTTGTTTCATTCATGGCGTCGACTGTCCGCACAGTAGAAGGCGTCAATGGACTGCGCATTGAAAATAATGTGAACGGTGGCCAAAAAAGGGGGCCCCATGTTGAAACATGTTGAAGAGTGCGGGGAGGTTTCATATGCGCTCTCCACCGTCAAGCTGCTAGCAGCGACGAACGGTGTGGGGGATAGCGATGTGGACTTCGATTTGGGATGGCTAGTTCGGGCTGATGGTTCGAATCCCCGGGGCTTTGCCGTATTTACATTTTTGCTGCTACCTCCAGATTGGCTCCATATTGCACCAGGGCCAAAGCAAGTGCCTAACTGGTCATGGTCGTGACCGGGACCTGAATTCTACTGATATTGACTGGGATGGATTGTACCGCCGATCACTAGTGGAATTGCTACTTCGCGAAGGCGTGGTAGTACGTGGGTATCTTCTGTCACCAATCCATCCGCCAAGTTCCTCGTCCGCTGGCCTGCTTTTGCTTTCATAACAAAGTTCTTCTTAAAGTTGACCTCAATCATCATTCTCATTTCCATAAAGGTATAGGGAGACGTTAGAGTTTGCCTTTTCTACTAGATCGATCGCGTGTAAAGATAGATATAAGTAAGAAAATAAATTTTATTTGATGAGACCATGTAACTCAAGTGCTGAGCAATCAATCTGTAGTCGAATCTAGTGCCGATTTTCCATCCCCCAGATTCCTTGCTCTTATCGAGATCACTAGTACATACATACCTGTGGATGACATACACTCCAATAGAAGACAAGTAACGCTAGATTTTGAAACGGGCCGATATTGTGGGTAGAAAGTCAATCAATTGTACATACCACTCTTTCCTCCCCTGCTGCCCATGCTAATGATCAGCAGACATCGCTATCAAAGCAGTAATCAGCAATGCAGCTGACACTCCCTCTTATTTGATAAGATCGCTATATTATCCAATACTCAATACTGGGTTCGGAAACGGTATTACTTGAATCTATTTTTATCGCCATTTCAATCTGTAACGAAACTTCCAGCCTCAAGAAGTTTTCTTGATTGTTCCGTACCTTGATGCTTCCTTTCTAGACATTTCAGTTACTGGCAAATGGCTGTGAAAAAAATCACCACAAAAGTCCTATTGCCGAGCTTTACGAAAAAGATGAGTATCTCAACAAATTCTCAACCGTAAGGCATTCATGTTCGAGGGAGAACAGAGGCATGCTGTCTACCACATTCTCACTGACGGCAAAAATGGAATACCACCAGCTGAGCAGCTTTGCTCACGCAGAAACAAAAATCACTGCTTAGCTAATATTATGCACGACCAATCGACGCAGCATTTCTCAGCGTCTTTTTAACCAACTGGGCCTTGTGGGCATCTTCTGATAGATTCATTAGGAACAGGAAGTTGGTCTAGAGCGTGTGGGTTAGCCCTTAGTTAGACTGTCTGGCATTGAAACCACTCAAAATTTGTACCAAGAAGGGGCGAGCGAAGGGATGACCAATCCCTACATGAATTTCAACTACACTGATTACATCCTTTAAACTGTTCAATCTGTTGCCAAGGTATGAACAAGTCGGTTTATCACTGTTTGTACGAGAAGAACTTTGTTATGAAAGCAAAAGCAGACCAGCGGAAGAGGAACTTGGCTGAAGGGTTGGTGACGGAATATACCCACGTACTACCACGCCTCGCGAAGTAGCAATCCCACTAGTGATTGGCGGTACAATCCGTCCCAGTCAATATCAGTAGAATTCAGGTCCCGGTCACGACCATGACCAGTTAGGCACTTGCTTTGGCCCTGGTGCAATATGGAGCCAGTCTGGAGGTGGCAGCATAAAATGCAAAAACGGCAAAGCCTCGGCGATTCGAACCGTCAGCCCAGACTAGTCATACCAAATCGAAGTCCACATCGCTATCCCCCACACCATTCGTCGCTGCTAGCAGCTTGACGGTGGAGAGCGCATATGAAACCTCCCCGCACTCTTCAACTTGTTTCAACATGTGGCCCCCTTTTTTGGCCACCGTTCACATTATTTTCGATGCGTAGTCCATTGGCGCCTTCTACTGTGCGGAGAGTCGACGCCATGAATGAAACAAATGACGTTCGGTGGGTTAAAATGGCAATTTCTGACAAAAACATTTTCACTCCTTTTTTGGCCTATAAAAGGCCATTTAGCGGAAATGGACCATAGTTCTGTACTCAGTGCTCATGCCCCTACATCATGCAAAAAACTGTTTTCAAAAAGCTTCCCACGCCCTGAAAGACCTTCCTTGTAAGGGCACATGAGTCCATTCTTCGAAGACGTATTGAATTATTGGAATCTTATTCATTACCAGTGTGCGGTATTCTAGGTATTATATCTCTATTTTATACAATATCAATACATGCAAATGTTAAATTTCAAAGGAAGTGACAATCAAATAAAGACTGAATTGCCTATAGCACACAACAAGTGCGTTCATACTGCGATGGAATATCCGTGTATCATTTAGCACTGTGACGGTGACGTGCAGTCAAGTCGTAAAATAAAACGTCGGAGAAAGTATTACCTCAAGTTGTTAAAGACTCATCCTCGATCTTCTCCAAAATGAAGCTACGAGAATCATACTATGACAAGTTTCTCCATCAACAGGGCTATCCATTGGCTTTCCCTTGCGTAGATGGCGGATATGCTAGAAGAACGGCATGGCCAGCAAAAAGAGTACATCGCATACAGTGAAATACAGTTGAATCAGGGCAAATTACTAGGTTGATTGTTGGGAACCGACGATAAATAACATGACCAAATGCACGACGATGATGGTTGCACTTCAATGATACGATTGTAATATGTAGAATAACAGAAATTCATTGATAAAGCAAATTGAGCGTGCACTCAAATGAAGAATAGGTTCATCATCCAATTAATAATGTAACTACAACAGTAAGTGAATTACTGCCTCCGTTTAAAGTAGAAATAACCTTTTTTTCCTAATGAGTGTCATATTTGCCTGATCTCATTGTCTGCTATCGATGACTGACAGCTGAAAGGATTTGATCTCGGAGTCATTCAAGAGGTTGAGACTAGCAATCCAAGTATGGCTTATGATAGAAAACCTCACTTTCGACTTCTCAGAAGGTAGACTCAATGTTTTACTTGATAGCGATGCAGGGAAACCTATCTATTTTTGTGAAACGTTGTGGAACTCCGCGCGGCTGTTCATCTAATTGTCGGCATTAGGGCATCTCGCAAGGAAATCAATGCCTTGTCGCGTATTTTGTGTCATGCAGCTTCCTAATTGAACGCCTTGTGGACCCTATTCAGACTCATATTTTCAAATGTCAGATTGGGACTTATTGAACAGTTTCTTGTTTAACCAATCTATCGGGGAGGTGACTTTTAGTGTTGGGAACAGCATGATGCGAAGTAGGGCAGCGTAGACGTTAGGAGAACTATTATAGTATCACGTGGATCTGACGGGAACTAGTGATTTCGAAGATTCCACAGGTGCTGGGGTACTATGCGAAATACAACTTTTCATGTAAGTCAAATAAGTTTTCAGGCAAGATTGAGACCGTGTACGGAAACTACTAGTGGCAAACTAAGTGACTAGGGATGTCCATTAGGGACCGTAAATGGTTTATCGCCTAGCGATGTAGGAAATATTTATACACGTATTTCAAGTTTTCTCCTGAAGAATGTCTGAAGGTGTTTTCATTCGTATGACTGCTTTCTCTTTAATTCTGTGAGTTCTGGTCCCATCTCATGGGTAGTGAAGAGATCAGTTGCGAATACCTTTCTTTTTTGTTGTTTCTGATTGTTGTATGTATGTATTGTTTCCATACAGAATTCTGATTGCACAAACGTTGTGCTTTGCATATTTGTTGACTATCACGAGCTCTGTTATAGCCATTCTTGTCGTAAAAAGTGTATTTCCTATTGTGGTGCCATGGGTCTCTTCTTCACTCGCAGAGACACGTCTTCAATTTCTGCGATAATAGGATGGGTGTGTGGTAATGTTAAGCTAATTATAAGAGCTACCCACTGCCCCATCTACTTCAGTTACTATTTCCTCATTTTCGCTCTTCACTAACACCGTCACATGGGCTCAACCACTCCTAGTTCGTTGTTCTACATTATTCGAGTATTAGCAACGATGGCAACAAATCAATTTTTGCCTCGCTGTTTGTCATCAACCGTGAAGATCTACCCATTGCTCTTGTCCAGTTCACAATGATAGAGCAGTGATGACAGCACGTACAAGGGATTTTCAGATTTCAGTTCTTTCAAGGCGAGGCAAGGCAGATTGCGCATGGGCTCAACAGCTGCATCTGCTACGTTTCATGCGTACGGTCAACTTATAAGGACACCGTCTATTCATCCACTCATTCGAACTCCAAGCTTGCATCCGCATGCATCAGGGAAGAAGAGCGACAGAGAGGATGGTAGTGAGTTTCCTGGTTTATTTCAGGCTAATTTCATTGCTGATCTTACTAACTTATGATTCATTTCCAAATGGTTTACGGCTCACTCCTTCGTCTGATTCACTTTCCCTATGTATTGAATGGCACTTAAATGACGTTTTCACCAATAGTATTTTTCCTTGCAGCTTTCATGTACCTTCTTATGCGTTTATAAACCAAATAAGCATAATGTGGGAGTTAATTACCGATTTCATCATCTCAAAAGTATTCCTTGGTAAGGTTACACGTTGTACCGCTACCGTTTGTCGCAAGTCCCTTCTACAGTCGCAGGCAATAAAGCCGCACGAAAAGTATAATACACTGCTTGGCTGAAGAACTGAGTGATGGGGAAATGTTCGGAAACCTACTATCATATTGTCGTTTTCTGGTGTCTATCGGCAGACTATTGCTTTGGTGAATTTACAGATTGGATGTGAGTCTAGTTGTTCTTTCCGATCAAGGCTCTGTGCAAAGACAGAAGTCATAAACATTCTGTTAAAAAGCACGTATTCTGCGATTAAACTACCCATGATGACCCTGTATTGGACCAAACGGACAGGCACGTAAAAAGTGACGCCTGTCAGCAAGGGCGCTCATCTACGAAGTAACGTAGTCTCTGTTACGGAAAAAAAACTATTCTAAGACAGTAAAGGTAAGCTCTTTGCATCCAATGCCCTGCCAGGTGAGGTGTTCTGATGTTATGGAGAAAGCCAACCATGAATAATTGTCTGAAGACGCAAGCGCAATGCGCAATGAAACCTGTACTCCCTTACTTTATATAATAGCGTTTGAAGGGAAATTAAGGATGGGTCCCCTAGCATCTGAACTAGAACTGACGAACATGACGGTTCCCCATTGTAATATTGGATTCCAAACATAATGCTTAGAACCTGAAAGTGGTCTATCGATTATTTCACATTTTCTTTGCTAGAAATTAAAGAGCATTCAGCTGGAGCTGCCTTCTCGGTTTTTTCGAAGGTCACATCTTCGCACCCAACTTTTTCGAGAAGTTCAACAGGGGTTAGTCGCGAACATAACTAATCCTCCTTGGAGCGCCATTCTTCATCAACTCGCCTATTAATTATGATAGTAACAGAAATAGTAACTTGATTTGCCAAAACATCTACGCACTCTTTCAACGCTAGGTCTGCAACTCCATGCTGCTTTTCGACGCATGAAAACATTTATTTGAAGCATGTATTCACTACTCGGGTAAGCTATGCTAAGTATCTCTGACTCAAATAGGATGATATTATTAATAACATACATAAGCATGAATATATGTACAAAAACTAGGACATGGGAGTACAAGTTAGAAACTCAAGGAATTTAGAAATATGCGTGAAATTCAAGTAAGGGAACTAAGTCATTGGGTTTTCGAGAAGTAGAGTATTGATTCTTGTTTCCAGATTGTGCGCGATTTTGATCGCGGGCAATAATGACAGGCATACAATCAAACTGCAAGAGGTTAACCAACTTGATGTGTTAGCCGTTGTGAATTGCGGCATCAGCCCATTCTTTTATTATAAGACCAATCCGATCGTCCGGCTGACGCCTGGCTCTCCTCCTTCTTGTAGTATTGGAATTGAGTTGCCGCCTGCACTCTCCCAAGTTTGAAATCTTTGGTCTAGTAAAACAGGAGCTACTAAATTCCAGCAAAACACACACAGACACACTTCGTGCGTCGGGTTCATTTACTCTTACTCCAGATCTTGGATTTAATTTAAGACGCCCAGGCATGTTTTTATCGCAGAATATGCCAGTCATTGAGCGTCACTTCAACCACGCTGCATTCACGCGAGAATTCGTTTCGAAAACCAGGCTACCGTCAGGCGCAATTGCCGATCCAAGATACTTGGAATTGTTGTCCATGTCAGCTCACTACCATTACTCTTGATAGAGCCTTGCTCGCTCTTATCGGTGGTCAAGTACTCAGTCTTTTTGACGTCTAACCTAAGTCCGAACATCACCAAACGGTCGGACCAGACTTGCACCTGTCGCCCAAGCTCGCTTTTGCCTTCGCTGGCAAGCATCGGTATAAATAAGGGTTCATGGAGCTGGCTTCTAGAGTCTTTTGTGAAGGCATCCATGACGACAACAAAAAGTAGTTGGGATAACGCAGACTCGGTGTACTCCAACGGAGATGGGATAATCCATCGATGTGCCCGCTGCCGTTTGTACTCGGCTTTTTGGGCTAGTAAAGGAGGCGCACCCACTTAATGAGTTCTTCGGGAACGCTATACTATCGTAAGGCATACCATATAACGTCACGCGGAGAGCGATCGAAAGCCTTTTCCAAGACTAGAAAGGCAAGATGTTCCGGACTTTGCTTTCGCGATGCTTTTCTAGTAGAAGGCGAGTGGCGTGTATGGCATCAATGGTGCTGCAACCGGACACAAAACCACACTGATTGGTGGTCAGCTCGACGATGTCTCGGATACGACTGTCTGCAATTCACTCGAAGATTTTCATGCTGTGCGAGAGCAGGCGAATTGGACGGCAGCAAGCGCAGTCCCCAGGACTGCCCTTCTTTCCAGATGGGAACTGCTCTGTTGCCAGCTCTCAGGCACCTTCTTCTCTGCAACCACCTGTTTGAAGAAGGCCGTCGACCACTCTGCAGGATTCCAGCACTCCGATTCCCACATGTCTGCTGCTAAGTCGTCAGGACCAGTTGCTTTGACTGATTTCATCCTCTTCATAGCCGTGACTGTCTTCGTCACGGTAACCTTCTGAACAGGGCCGTATACTGGCGGAGCGCAAGTGATGGCGGGATGAGCAGATTTGACCGCTGCGATGTTCTCGAGGTACTCTCGCCAGGGTGTGCTTGCGGTCCGTCAGGATGGTTCTCGTCATTTATGACGAGGAACTTTTCTATATTCTCGTTCCGACGATGGCGGGTTTTGGCGAGTCGGTAAACCGCTGCCTTCACAGAAGCAACGATCTTCCTTGCCTCCTTCTCTGCGATCTCATAGCGCTGTCAGTTATCAGCTGTTTTTTTCCGAAAGGAATGCGTAATATTGTTTTTTCTTATCACGTACATTATCCCTGACATGACACGTCCACAGCCATGTTTAATTGTCAAACTTTTGCGGTCCAGGCTTGGTCATGCCGAGCTCCGACCGCGCACCGCGGGTTATCGCTTCGCCAGCACCCTTCCAAGTTTCATCGGCAGTCGTTACCGCCGGTAATAGAATGCGGGAGACGGCGGCATTCTCGCTGACCTTCACCTTTCGGCAAATTTCGGTTTCGGCGGGGCGATGATGAGCGTACAAATCAGTGGTCGATGTTGTGTGTACCGTTCTATAAGGTACTGTTTTTGCGTCTGTTACGAGTCCCTGATCGCGGTGCCTGACAAGGACGAAATCAATTCGTGTACTGTTTTCACCGCTATGGAAGGTGATGAGATGAGAGTCACGTTTACGGAATTCGTGTTTAGAATGGCGAGATTATACGAGTCCGCAAATTCAAGATTTCGCTCGCCATCACTATTACGTGACCCATATCCAAAACCACCATGACAGCTATAACCGTCCTTAGTAGCGCCTGCATGGCCATTGAGGTCACCCGCGACAACTACTGCTTCTTGTAACGGTACATCAGCTGTATTTTCGTGTAGCAGATTCCAGAAATTGTCCTTGCTTTGTTCGGAGTATCCAGTTTGTGAAACTTACGCTGAGAAAGAATGAAATTTTTGGCGTTCTACGAGTACAATGATCTTCATTAAGCTGCCATCGAAGCGCTCCATGCCCACTATCGAATCACGGAACTTTTCAGATACAATTATGCCAACGTCATTGGTGGTTCTTGGGACCACCACAGAAAACGGCTTTGAAGCCGTGGCCAATGTCCCTCGACTTGCAACAGGACCACCTCGTTTCCTGCACGGCACAGGAATCGATTCACCAACGTTCTAGAGTTTCTGCTAACTCGTACGAACACCCCGTTATCGTGCCAACATTTAACGTCGCAACGCGACTCTCCCTCAGGTTGCGGTGAGTTTTGAACTAGTCAGTGGCCCCCCCCGCCTCCCCAATGCCGTTCTTGCACCGGAGACCCTCGCATACTTTTCACATTCACCGGACCTGGCAAGTACGCATCGGCTCCCGCGAACGCTGTAGCATTACATCGAGACGCTGTAGCATTACATCGACTTACATTCTCTGGGTGGCATTAACATTTTTTATGTGGCGGGGGTGTTCGTAGACCGGCCTGCCACGGGGGCCTGTCGCCTGCATTCGAATGTCCGCGATCAGCTCAATCCACAGAGTAAGTTCCCAGTGGTTCCGATTGGAGGAACGGACGTCACCACCATAGTACGCTCATTTCATCACCCCCATACATCACCCCTATGCCTCTGCCGGCTGGATCCAGTTCAGTTACCTTCTACTACTTACCATCGGTGTCCTAAATCTGCCGCCTGCACTGGTTACAAATTTGAATGTCCAGGTCGAATCTAGCAACTTTCGCGCATGTCCCGCCCTCTGTAGGCGGAGTCAAGACATGCTACCTCCCATTAGAGTTCCCATGCTATCGCATCCACTCCTAGCGAACTGGGATACCTCAGGTGCAACCTGCCGATTTTCATGCACGCTCCGCCCGGAGTCGAGTCCTGTCTCCTACCATTGATGATCGCTTCTTGTCAATCCTGTCATTTACACTCCTACCCGATTCAAATACTTTAGATGCACGGGAACAGTGGTTATGATTTTTCACTGGAATCCCGCCTACTGTGGGCGGAGTTCGGCTCTGTCAGGCAGCATGAATTTCCATTCTGCCGCTTGCACTCCTATCAGATTTGAACGTTTCAGGTGCACGGGGATAGGAGTTATGATTTTTCGCTCAAACATTTGTCTAGCGCAAACCAGGCTCCCTGTAGGCGGAGATTAGTGCTGCCATCCACCATGAGTGTTCCCATCCTGACGTCTGTAGATCCTACCGAATTTGTGGGGAATTAGAGAATCAACCCAGAGTGCATACGGACTTGTGGTAAACCCGTTAGAATATTTAGAGCAAGACATAGTTAACCTTAGCATTGCTGGGTAGCGTCTTTTACTGCAATCAGGTCGCAATGAAATGCTCCCTCCAAGCAGTGCAGTACATTGCAGTACATGAACTGCTTCAGGTGCACGACAATGAATTCGACTGCACTCCTTCAATTCCCATGACAGCCGATCAACCTTGGTAATTAGTGAATTTCCGCAAGTTGCTTTAACTCTGGTTCGATTCGAATGCACACTACTATCTGGCTACTCACTTGGATTTAGAAAGATTCTCGAGGAAAATTAAGGAAAATCAATACAACTTTTGTATGGATTCATAGCAGATAGATTTTTATAATCTCAATCTCTTGCTGAGCTCTGCTCAAAGTCAATTACGAAGACAACTCAAAATGATTACGATCTCGTAACCTTTCCAAATGTGCTGATACTTACTTTCGAGCCGGAATTAATATTCCTCATGTAGAGGGGAGTTTGTGATGTTGCCATGCCCGCATGCCCGCAGCGATACCTCACCTACTTGGAGACAATCTCCAATTTTCACGGAAATGAAGCCCGCCGATCCATAACACTGTCATCTCAAGAACGCATGAATTCCTCATGAGCAGAGCTGTTCATTGGTCTTGCAAAGTTTTATCAATAGTTCCTTGATAATCGATGGAATTGGGTTTCTAACAATAATAGTTGTTTGATGCAAGGAAACGATGTAGCGTACGAAGCTCGAAGCATTACAGAAAATAACCGTGCACCCGCCGTTTCGAAAATCGAGTGCAGAGGTAATGGTACTACTGCACCGAGTCATCCTTTCAGTGCTATGGAAATAAGTTCACCAAAAACATTGTGCACAAACGTTCCGCCCGTCATGTTCTACATATTTGTTGGTCAAGGGGTGTTACGACACACAGTACGGGTGTGATACGGGGACTTATGCAAGGATTAATCCATAGTGCCACGCAATACGGGCAATTATAAACTCAGCAGCAGTGAAGCTCGTCAATATTGCTACAACTGGCAGGACAGAAGATTTCACCTAGTTGCTGCGCAAGCTCTATAGATTGGGCGAAGTGAGGTCAGCGAAGTGAAACCTCGGTGATAAGACACCAGTTTTTTGTTAAATGGCTTTGCAGCTAGCATCACGTGCGCTGTTCAACTCAATTAGTCATCTTGCTTTTCCACGGAATGGGGAAATCAATTGTGGAATTGTGGAATGCACGGTGAGAGCCGGACCCCTGTTTGACGGCAACCAGCAGGAGGCCTTCATGTGCTCTGATCTTTTTCAGGCCGGATTCTGAAGTATTCCTCATCAGCGGCTCAGTCTTACATTGGATAATGTGAACAGGTGGGCATGGCTATCAACTGAGGAGTAAGGAGTGACTTTCTCATCCTCTATGGGATACAGTGACAGCTCTACTCAGCTCGAGCTCAATTTACATATACATATATATATTAGCTAACACCATTTGCTACAACACGCAACCACATTTCAAAGTGCCCCAAATTAGCGCGGATAAAGGCCCAAAGTTTCCACCTGATCGCATGTGGCCCGCAGGTATCCCTCCCCATTTCTTCCCAGTAGTTCTTCAGTCTTGCTTTCTAGAACTCCAGACTGGGATTGCAAACTCGAAAGGCCCGCTTCTGATCAGGGAGCATACGGAGGAGTCAAGTGAGTCCAGTTGTGGAAAATAAGATGGCCATTACTTCTCAACTTTTTACCGATGAAGTCGGGCAGCTGTCGTCGGCACCACTCGCGGGCAAGCTTGGCTCTGTGGGCTGGAGTAGCGTTCTGCTAGAAGGACTACGATACGAAGAAACCACGAGCGTCTCACTCTTGCCAGTGACGTCTTCTAATAACATCAGTTTGCTGTTCCTATAGCAATCTTTTGTGAGAGATTACACGCTAAATGTTTCTTCCCGGAACGCGAACGTTTTGGTCGTTTAGGGATGATTTTATCGAGAAAATTTTTTTGGCAGAGAAAACGATGAAGAGCTGCATGACACCACTCAAGGTTTGCGGCTTTCTGCATTTTTCTGCCCTGCAGATACTGCTGAGATCGGTATTGAAGCGAAGTATTTGCACACGATAGGAATGGCAGTGAAGCTCCCGCATGGCATTCTTCCATCGCAATAACTCCGATAAGCCCGTTGACTCCCTTCTGGTGGGTCACCCAGGGTCCCCACCGACTGGCAGACGGACCATTTAAATAGTCCTATCTTTAGAAACATTGAACTTTCTACCTATCCTGAATTGCCTCTAAGCCAATCTTTTTTCTATATCGTTTAATAGCCTCCTATACTGTTATTAATGAAATCCCATAGATTTTATTATGCCCTTCCACATCTCGCGTGTCAATGATTACAAGTGGAAGCCTCTTCTATGTAGAAGATATTGAGAAATCCACATCAGTAACGATGCATATTGCGAGGAAACCTTCTTATGCAACTAATTAATAGTAGCAGGTAATGTGAATTTGATAGATTATTTCTTCCTAAAAATTTCTGAATTTGGGCGCTCATAATTTCGGGACGTATATATATTACATATATGTATACCAGTCGAGCCAACGGGCTTCCCTCCCTCTTATGAGAGAGTTGTGATAATAAACGAATCGGCCCTTCTTATTCGGAACGAATGGTACTTTTTAGGACGCGAAGCTATTTTCTCTGTTACCATGGTTTCTTTGTTTGCTCATGCTTATAAGGGAATAAATTTTTGCTTACCGCAGTTACTTATTTGGCAAAGGACTGGCATGCACATGGTGTTCAAAATGTGCCGATGCTTATGCCTTTATTAGATGTCCCGATATGTTGCTGTTCATCCTAAAGGCACGGTTCACGATAAAAATGACTGCTGAGTTTTTCCTCTAAGAGCGCTCAGTGGTCTCCAAGGGTAATAGAAAAGATCCTCTCGCGCCCAAAAACTTGACTGCTAGGGCATAGTGGAAACCCTGTTCCCGGCTGGTGCAACCTTCCCGCCCCTTGATTGATGTCACGTAAGACGAGTGTCGAGGCGATACAGGTTGCAACTGTTCGTTCTAGGACTCACACCCAATCAGCTGATCGAAAACTGATGTTGCGTTTTCCCCCGTTCTTTTCTCCTCTGTTATTCTTTTTGCTGCCGCGATCCCTTATTTAATTTCCTACCTTAAGAGGCTGATAAAGTTAAGCTTTTTTCTCTGTTACCATGGTTTCTTTGTTTGCTCATGCTTATAAGGGAATAATTTTTTTGCTTACCGCAGTTACTTATTTGCACCAGGACGTATACCACACGTACGCAATGACCCACATTGTATAGCTCCTCCAAACGTCCCACTCTTCTTCATTTTTCCAATCCCATTCTCGTCAAGCCCTCTTTTTGAAGATTTTTCAAACCCTTTTTTATCGCGCAGTGCCTTCGCCTCCATCGCACTATTTTCCACCTTATCCTCCATTTTTCGTCGTAATCTCGATTGCTCAAAATTATCGTAAACTGTGCCTTCAAAATGACGACCGCTTGAAGATTCATTTGGTAGGCAGCCAAAACCTTGAATGCCACTCACAAATGTTGTCGAGCTTAGTTACACCATAATCGAATGTTTTTATCAATGGAGCTTCTTTCTCTACGGTTATGTCATTAGATGAGAGTCCAAGAATATTAGCGGTCGGAATTTTTGTCAAGAATGATATCGGAGCAAAGACAAACCGTGATACTTCATTTAGTCACAATCTTCGGTGGTCAGCCGTCATGTCTACTCGCAAGAATTAAACCAATTCCCATCTCCTCACAATTCGGCACTCTAAATCGGTCCCTGTCTCTGCACTCACAGTTCTTGCCGAATGAATCATATCAGAGAGTCAAATCTAGATTGTAAATGACGATGACGCTAGAATCTGACTGGTGAGTGGTTCATGTTCTCTAAGGCCCCTGTATCGTCAGTGTTTCCATCGTGTCGTTAGTGTTCCCACTCTGACTCCTCTACTATTATCAATTCTGAATGCATCTACGACAATGTCTAGCTGTATCAAGCTGGTGACGAGGCATGCAATAATACGCCTGTAACATTTGCGGATTCGTTCTTCATTTTTCACTGGAAGTGGTCCAAAGTAATCTAACCCAACTTGCGCGAATGGACGCGATCTCATTACCCTGCGTGGAATGACTTTGTCCGGGGTGTTTGTATGGTGAACTGTTCAATTTCTGGCGCTTTGTGCACGTCGTATAAGCTTGGTTATTCTGCTCGAAGTTGCGGAATAGTAGTTCTCGCGTAAATAACATATAGTGCGACTAGTACTTACTTAGGTGAAACACTTTGTGACCCTCTTCGATGATTTTCTGTTATAGCGATGGAGACCTACCATGGGAAACTTGGTCAATCCTTCGATTCGCTCTTTTTCTTCACACGAGATAGTTGATGTTGCATGACTAGCACCTTGCTGACCATATTCGTCTCTCCTCCTCTGAAAGATGGAAGTCTTTCCGAAGATTAGTGAAAGAGTGATTGGAAATTCGTTTCTTGCTCACGCTTGATTACCTCTTCGATGAAGCGCATAACATAAGCTACTACGCGTCCAACAGAAGGAAAACTGGTACAAGCGAATGTTTTAAGGGATCCACAAAGTTCATCCTCGTGTTCTTAACACTTATTTGTCAGTAACTGACACTGTAGCTTTTTCCAAATTTTCTTTCCCGTCATGAAGTTCATGCAAAGCGATCGGAATGTATACGTCCTTTCAGGTTTCTACCTGAAGAGGAAGAAAGCTCGAACCTTTCCACCAGTAGAAATTTTTCAATGCGTTTTGTCCAGTCTCCTCGTGGCACAACCTGCTGGGTTGAGCTGTGATGGGATAAATCCAAACTGAACATAGCCATTTTCTCTCGGATAGGTCACAATGTTCTGGAATTCGTAACACGATCCCCAAAGAAGGGTCCATATAATAGCGCCATTTAGCTCCGATCCAATGTAGGTTAATTTCTGACTCTGTAAGGAAAAGTATGCCTTTCACCGATACTATGGGCGCAATTTGGCGTACTACCGAGTTTGCAATTCGCGTTGCTAGAAACAAAGCGCCTAGCTTCATTGGCTGCTTTCATAGTCCGCCTGCGTGCGTGCCGGCGTGCCAGCCGAGGCAGTCTTAGGGGGAAGAGGGAGGAAGACCGTCGGTAGACGCGGTCGCGTCGCGCTCAAGCCCCTCCAAAGGGCTGTAAACAAAGAGAGACAAGATCAAAAACCATTTGGGCAAGCCCCTTGTTGTTTGGTTTTTGATCTTGTTCTTCTATGAACTATGAAAGCAGCTTTTTGGGTATGGTCAACTTGGCTTTCAAAGCTGGAAGTTCCCCTTGTACCATCAATAAATCTACACATTGTACAGTACGCAAACAAATGCATGCGGCCAATGCCTTCGCACTCGCGTCTGCAACTGTGACTAAGTGAAAGTCCAAGTAATTGGACTTGAACACAGCGGTAGTTCCTTTTGAAATCCCTGTATTTTCCTTATAAGTTCTTAACCCCTTATCTTGACCGACCGTTCACAATGATTGTAAGAAGACGTTGGCTTCATGTACTGAAGGCAGCATTCATTCCAAGTGATCCTATATTGACGAGATAGAACTTGTGGCTGTGCGCTTGTCCTACTTTGTTCCATCGTTTTGCACATTACTTGTAGCGTATCTGTCGTTGTAATCCATTTGGTGCCTAGTGCTGTAGGGTTTCTTTTGACAGATCCGTCTCCTGATCTTGGCATGACCTTTGACTCTTATGTATGTTTACTGCAGCCTTTTCAAGATTTACAACTTTATGAGGCTAACGTTTCGGCTATCTTGCCTTCGTCAGAGCCTGAAAGTCGAACAACTATTCGGATTGATTCTATGATGAGGCATGATAAATTCAGACCATTTTCTAGACTAATAGACCTCCTGGACTTGATATGCGAGAGGCTTACCTTGATCTAAATTGCGTTAGATCGACCACCCAGAAAGTATCGTCTGCGTACAATGAGCAAACTACCTCCTTCCTGACCTCGCTGTAATTTCAAAAATTGCAGAGGTCGAGAAAGGGCGCGAGGTCGCGGGTTACGGCCACACACTCTTCTTTCCGATTAATTTGTGAGTCCCTAGCTGTAATCCAACACACCTCGAGTGCTTTCCGCGCGGTGGTCTCCGTTTCTAGTGCCAAGATGGCTACTGAAATTGTAAATTCGTTACCATCATAGCACAAAACCCGATGCATTCCCAGTGGTGTTCGAGTGCGAGACTTCCTTAGTCCTTCAGTTGTTCTTGAATTCGTGTACGAAGGGGACGCCCTGTTTCACCAACATACTCAGCTCCACAGGCCTGGCAACGAATTCCGTAGATAACCTTTGCTCTCATGCAATCATCCCGTCGATTGGAAGGACACACAAGGCAATCTGGGGTGTCACACAAGATGTCGTATAGGCGATTGCGGACCAGTTGTCGACAGAGGTTTTCTGGGGTTATTTCCGCAACAATCACCTCTTCTTGTAGGTCACACCTAGTCAAACTTGATCGAATTGCTCTGCTCATTTCCTCGGAGTTGAATGGCAGGCAAAATGCCACCTTATTAACTGGTGCTCGTTCACGAATTCTACGAAGTGGGAAATAGCCCCACGCTGTGACCCCACGTGGCAGTGAGGGTACCCATTAGACAACGCAACCATTCGAGCTAGGTCAAGCAATTTTGTTTTGAGATAAGTATCAGAGGAGACCTTACTGGCAACCCTGGACATGTTGTTTATAACAGATTGTTTTGTTTTTAAGGAGTGGGCCGAGCGGTAGTAAATAAGCTCGGCTCGGCTAGCTCGGCTTACGTTACCATTTGGTCCGCGCTCTTGCCCTCGCTAGCTGGATCTGATTTCAAAACAGAATCGCTGAGGTGGCTGGTGGCAAAAAGGTGGCATTTTGCCTGCCATTCAACTCCGAGGAAATGAGCAGAGCAATTCGATCAAGTTTGACTAGGTGTGACCTACAAGAAGAGGTGATTGTTGCGGAAATAACCCCAGGAAACCTCTGTCGACAACTGGTCCGCAATCGCCTATACGACATCTTGTGTGACACCGCAGATTGCCTTATGTGTCCTTCCAATCGACGGGATGATTGCATGAGAGCAGAGGTTATCTACGAAATTCGTTGCCAGGCCTGTGGAGCTGAGTATATTGGTGATACAGGGCGTCGCCTTCGTACACGAATTCAAGAACAACTGAAGGGCTAAGGAAGTCTCACACTCGAACACCACTGGGAATGCATCGGGTTTTGTGCTATGATGGTAACGAATTTACAATTTCAGTAGCCATCTTGGCACTAGAAACGGAGACCACCGCGCGGAAAGCACTCGAGGTGTGTTGGATTACAGCTAGGGACTCACAAATTAATCGGAAAGAAGAGTGTGTGGCCGTAACCCGCGACCTCCGCGCCCTTTCTCGACCTCTGCAATTTTTGAAATTACAGCGAGGTCAGGAAGGAGGTAGTTATTGTACGCCGACTATACTTTCTGGGTGGTCGATCTAATGCGATTTAGATCAAGGTAAGCCTCTTGTAACCGAGTCCAGGAGGTCTATTAGACTAGACAGCTGTCTGGGTTTATCTTGCCTCACTATAGAATCAATCCCAATAGTTGTTCGACTTTAAGGCTCTGACGAAGGCGAGATAGCTGAAACGTTAACCTCATAAAGTTGTAGATTTTAGAAAGGCTGCAGTAAACATTCATAAGAAATCCATCTCCTTTCAAGATTGCTCCATAATTTGACTGTCACTCGAAACAAGTCCCGCAGTTCCATATCCAGGCCACCTAAAATTGTCTTTGTTGTGGAATATACGCAAAATGCCTCATCAAATGCTCCCATAGTAAGGAGGATATTATCTACGTGCAGGTTCTCCTTAATCTCCTTGACGAGTTCGTAATCATTTGTGTACTGATCCAGGTGATAATGAGTCGGCATAGCGAGTAGAAACGGAGCGGGAAGTAAGCCGAATGTTACGCGCGTTAGTTTCAAAACCCCCATGTTCTTTGCACTTGGAAGAGTTTCATGATCTCGTAACGGCACCGGGTTGCATCTCTGCCCACCTTTTGAACTCGAAAGAAGGCCCTCTTTACATCTGAGATCAGCGCGACTGCCCAAAATTGTGGAATAATTCCAGAAAGTTTCGGCATAATTACTGGCCCCCGATGAAATGCACAATTGAAACAGGGAGAATTTGTTGCATCGGATACCACCCGTGCTTTCGTCGTATTCTTTTGCGGTGTCAACACCGTCTAGTGAGGAAAGTAATGAATTTAGCCCTTGACTGGCTTATGCTCATCTGTCAAGTCCTCTACGATATCAAAACGCAGTTGTTCCTGAAAAATTTCATTGTATTTTTCAGAAGATCCTTATCCTTTTGAAGCGAGGCTCATACGCCCATCAGCCTTCTTAACGCGATAGCTCTATTATCAAATAATTTCATTGGGATTTCCTCACGAGGCAGACGTACGTAACAATCGTCGTTTTTACGCTCAATGGTCCTGACAAAATTTTCCCAACCTTTTTTATATTCTAGTGACTGTACCTCATCTTACGCTTAGACGAACTCTTCTATACCGTCCCGCTCCAAGAGTCAATATTTCCCAACGATTCCTCTTCGCCCGTTTCCTCTAGAGTTTTCTCGTCGAGAATGCGTTTACTCGTGTTTCCAACGACCAAAGTTGCTCTCACTTTCGATCGAAATTCTCGGATCTTCTTAATTTCCGATTTCTTCTAATACTTAGGCAATTAGACGAGTTGTTTGAATTCGCCCTTTTAGGTGATGTTCCAGATGAGTTGGTATTGAATGCAATCCTGAAGGAAGACAAGTATGTGCTTGATCTTCGCGAAGAAGTTGCCATAGTTTGTAAAAACCAACCAGTTTCAACGGTTTCGTTATTGCTTTCTTACGATCGAAACTTATCGGACACTCCAGTGCTTTCAGAATCGTGATGTCTTCTTCCATTAATTTAGGAGCTCTCGATGTAGTTGTCAAAAACTCAAGTGTGAGCAGCTCCAAGGTTTACGGCTCTGAGGAATACCACTGGGAAGCTCTGAACAGTAGCTCTGGAAATTTGAAATAGCAACTGAAAATCGCGTGGCAGGCGAACTATTCGCGTACACTAATTGAGAGGTTCTCTTGTTGTACGCGGATAGCTTACCTACCAGACGGTTCTCCGTTGCTATCCCAAATTTTCGGAGGTTTACAGCTTATACATTTTTGTACGCAATTCTTACCGAATGTACGCAGACGTAACTTGATCGGCTTGGTCAGACCTAATATGAGTAGTTGTGGCTCTTGTGCCAGTCCACTAAAGGAGAACGAGAATTCAGCCACAGAGTCTAGGAAAACCGCAATATTTTTTAGTAGTTGTATGTGTTTGTTGACTGATTGTATGCATCTATCGTAAACTTAAAATTTAACGAAAGCATTTAACGCCGAAAGCGTACCAATAAAAACAGAGAGACAAGAGCTTTGAATGTTCACATGCAAGAATAAGTAGTCAGTCGAACCTCAAAGGCTATAAATTCTACATCGATAGTAATACTACAAATAAACTAATTTTGTTGAATGTGCAGTTAAGATAATATTAGTAATGATAGGCAATGAATTATCACCTTGTTCTTCATTCTGCCCTTATATTTTTCCTTTTGGTGGAATTTTTACTTTGGAAAGTTTCTTTCGTGCACTATTTGCTATTGCATGATTAGGTTATTAATCTACTTGAACCAATACTTCAAATTAGGAGTTCTTCGAGAACAAGGTAGACTCTTCTGGTACCTTCTTATGATTAGTTCACGTATTCTCAGTGCGTTACTTCTAATCGGCTCTTTATACGAAGCATATCTTTATTTTCTTCACTTGAATGCCCAAAACGAGTATTTACCTATTTCGTGATGTCATAACTCAGTCACTAACGAGCCTCGAGCGATGACAGAGTGTTGGTCGCATAGCTGAAAGGCAGAATTTTTGGATAGTGATTGCGATTCATAGTGTTGCTCTTCCACATACTTCCGACTCTGCCATCAGATGCTGCTTTGTATGCTCCCGAATCTCTCGCCACCGTTTTCTAATGCTCCACAGAAGTTGAATTGAAGCCTTCATTTCTTCTTCGCTACTTTTCATATAAGCATATAGTTTGTCAGTTATATATCCTACTTACTATAAAGCGCCTCGCCTGTCGTCTGTCTGTCTGTCGTTCTGTCTGTATGTTTGTCACGAAATTCCTTAGCTCCTTTAGATCTGCCTGGAGAGACCGGGTCAAGCATGGGATGGGTGGGCCATTTCTCAAAAAGTCTAAAGCACACATCAGCTTGGCGGAGCCCTTCCACAGTGGGCGTGGCGTGCATCGAAATGAGCTGCACTGAGGACCATGATTCCGAACTCGGTCACAAGACGGCTTCAAAACTGGGGTTTAAAGGTGGCTAGAGGTGTGCATTGGTAAGTTAGATCGAACTGGGGAGACCCACCTCCGATGGGCGGGGCATCCTCTAAAAATGCAATGCTTCATGAAAACATTTTGGAAAACATAACTCCTGTCCTCGTGGACCAAGAAAGTTCAAAGTTGGAAGGAGTATAGGCAGCGAGATGGGAACACTTATGGTGGCTGGCAGGACCAGACTCCGCCCACAGGGTGCGGGGTTTCAGCGGAAACTCATAGGTCCTGTCCCATCGGAACTAGAGCGTTCAAGCTTGTAGGAGCACAGGTGACAGGATGGGAACACATATGGTGGGTAGCAGGACCAGGCTCCGCCCACAGGAGGCAGGGTTTGAGCGGAAACTCACAAATCCGGTAGAAGTCTGTAATGAAAATCAGCTCATGTGGCTCCGCCCCTCTTGGCTAGAGCCCCTAGTGCACGCGATATGTTTAAATTTATATATTTTGTACTTATGTCTATATATATATATGTATATAAATGGCACTTCAACGGCACGTTTTGCATGTCCACACGGCAAAGAGTGGGTTGCGCCACGTATCAGAGCTTGGCAAGCTACTCGTGGGTATTCATATGCCGAAAACAGTGATATAGTGATAGGTCCTGGTTTTGCCCCTCCAAGTGTGCAGCCGATACGATAGCACCGAATTCCACTTATCGAATATATACAATAATAGCAACTATTATAATAGGCACTAAAAACCGGGTGTGCTGAGCTTCTTCGGACTCGAGACCACGGGAGATCGTAGTGGTAGTTCTCGTCTCTGGCTCCTTCCGCAAGCTCCGTCGATTGTTGTCCTCCTCCGACTTCCTCCACTTCCTTTGCCGCCTCTTGTAATCAGTTCTCGTCATCAGCGTCGCATTGAGCTTACTGTACTCGAAACATCATCTATTGACCACACCCCAATCTCTACTCTTCCCAAGTCCCCTTCCGTAAGAAAAAAAGTCCGTTCTGGGGCTCGTGGTAAAAGAAGGAAAAGAAGGGAGGAAATACTCACTGTTTATAAAATAGCAGTTAAGCCACGCACGCTTACGCGTGCTTTGTCTTTTGTCATTTGTCAAAGACCGCTTATCTACGATTGGGTCGTTCAGCGGAATGTTCGGTTATCAGAATAGGAAAGAATTATTGGTAGTTGATCATAGCTCCGTCTACCTCATGCAGACCCTTCCCACTATAAAAATATGACCACCCTTCTTTTACCTGCTCCTAACCATCTTTTCCGAATTCTGGAAATTTTTAATGAGATAATTTTTGGTCCTAGCTCCGATTTCTTGGGCCAGCTCCGCCCACTGCGAGGACTTGTCCACATTTGCTCCAATACCTCTAACCACTTCTTCTCATGCATAGAACGTTGCCGAGCAAATATAACTTGTTTTGACTTGATGTTTTGTTAACTGCTGTTAAATCGCCGCAGTACGCGGTGGGAAAGTTTCACAACGATAGCATTGATAAAAAATTAACAAAATTAATAAAAAATTAAACAAAAGTTAAGTCAAAACAAATTATAACTAATTAGAGCTACAGCTTGGCCGTTCTGTGTTGATATTGGCCGACTGGCTGAACACGTTGTACCTGTGAGTGCTGATAAGCTATGGCCTTTAAGCCATCAAGAAGGCGAGGTCAAGTGGGATCTCGATAGTGTAAGGGCTGAAGAGCACGGTACCCGGAAAGTACAGGTGCCCAACAACCACAAACTGCCATCCTTGTGAGACTTTCTAAGCAGAGCTATTAACTTCCGATCTAAGCCCTGCAGCCTTTAGCGCCAACCCCGCCCACTTCGAGTGTTTGACCGCATTTGTTCCATTACCTCTAACCACTTTTTCCCGCATTCTAGAACGTTTCCGAACGAACTTACATTCATTTTTGAAAAAAAAGCTTTCATCTCAACGAACGCTCAACCCATCGTGGACGGCACTTCTCTAAGCTTACGCATGCTCAGCACTCATAAGAACTTGCTCACTCTTATTTTTTTCCTGGTCTCGGCGCTTTCGTTGAATCGGGTTGTGAATCTCTGTGGAAAGGACCGCCCACTGCGAGAACGCTCCGCTCACCGCCAGTAAATTTCTTTTCTTTAAATGGTTGACCCATCTTGCACCTTTGTACAATTTTTTCCGGTGTCTGGACTATTATGAGACCGAATGAGAAGAATTTGCCCATGGCCTCGCTCACTCGTGTGTACGTCCCCCCCCCCTTTGTGGGCGGAGCTCCGCTGAGCTCACATGTGCTCTGTTCCTCCTTTCCCATCACGAACTTAACCTGACTTCTGCACGTGTTTCGTCAGGTAATATCGAATTTCTGTACAAACAGGCGCGGCGCTTTATAAATAGTAAGGATGTTTTGTGGGTTTTGCGGATGGGTTTGGGAACTCGAGTCGTTGACGATGACGTCATTCATAGAGTGCGATTTATGACGCGGTTCCAATTTGTTAACTCCTGAGGAGTCTGTAGATTACCCAATACAAATCTTTCATGTTGGCAGCATGTGATCGCAACGTTAAGGCGCGTTTTCTGTTATTCAAAATTCTTCTGTCGAAGGAGTTACTTCGGAGCGTGTCAAGGGATGATAACGATATCCATTTCATGTCTTGGACCGTGTCGACGGTGTGCAGAGCAACACCTAATCAACGAGCCCCTATCTGCAGAAGGCGCTGCTGAGATGTAAGGCTTTGTAGTACGTAATGATCGCAGTCCCTGATCTGGAAAAATTCTTGGCCAACAGAGCACACACCAGCTCCACGCAGATTCACACAGCTTCGTGCTTCATCCTCGTTGGAGTGGTCCGAAGCACATGTTCCGCTATCCAAAGATCCATTAAAGGCTGAGCGATTTGGAACAGCGTTGAGAGATGGGTGTGTCCCAATGTAGTCACTAGTGACGCGAGAAGACTTTCCTATCAAAATATCCATGTCCTCCCCTACGATTCGCCGGCACCGATGAAGAGGGACAGCGAAGGTGAGATGCGAATTGATGTACGTCGGCGATGTAGATTTGTCAAGCCACAGAAAATCGCGAGGCGATGTCGTTAAAAGCTGGTACCGGGAGTCGGGAAGCGGGCAGTAGGAACGCTTTTGTGTAATCGATCCGTCGCACGCGGCTGTCGCGGACCATTTGCCTCGCTAATACACTTCTAGCGTTCTTCATACAGCTTAGTCGCTATGCGATTATCACTTATGGCAGCCTCTACAAAAAGGTAACAAAAACATGTATGCTCCGGATTTCATGTCTAAGAACGCTGTGAAAGTAATTTTATTCAAACATAAGCTTTCATAGTTCCTTGCGGTTAGCCATTTCTTCTTCTACACTTTTGTTTTATATCCGACCTTGGAGTCACGCTACTTGCCTTATTTTACGTGGTTATCTTTGTACGATTACGCTTCATTTACATGTGTTCCTTGTATTTGCTCCGTTATTCGAGTTGATTTCAGATGGTTGTTATCATTTTTATACTACGTTCGCCTTAGTAGCGTAATAAACACAACATAACATGGATATTGCTGTTGTTCATTTGTTCCTAAATTCCTTACTTGCTGCTGCATTATGCTACATTCCTTTGCGCGCTTCATCACTCTTGCCGCAAAGCGACAATTTCGTTCCCACTGCACCACACCTCTGGGATTAGCCAGGCTTCATTCTCAGTAATGACTTTGCAGCATAGGAGTAATTTACGGAAGAGACGTCGATTTGAGAAGTGATAATGTCCTCGTGAAGAATATGGAGGGGAATCGTACGCGTATCATGAGTCGCATCGGGTATTCATGGTCTCCGAACTTTCAGTACTCTGAAGCCTGATCTCTTCGCGTTCCTCGTCTGTGAGATGGACTGTACCCTCGCTGTGTGAGAGTTACTTTAAATCAGCCGTCGACTGCTTGCCTTCTCGTTCAGGCGTTCTACATACTTCCCCTGAACTGAAGACGTCACGAAATTGGTCAGAATCTCTTGGAGTATTCTGTGGAGATCGACTGATGTGACCAGCACTCCTTCACATTGAGCTGTATCATCGACCGATCGGACGACGGGCATATGTTGGTATTTAGTTAGTTTTGAGTATTGTTCCTGCGCATTAGACAACCGCCACGTTCGTGGAGGCGGTGGCTATCACCAATTGTCCAGGTGCCGCCACAAGAGCTGCTATTATCTTCCCTTCGACCGTTTTTGCTGTACCGTAAGCTGACTATGTCGCTAGGATAGAACAATATTCACACGCAATTTGTATCGCAAAAAAGAGAAGTGTGGAGGAGCGATGGCGCATCGTCGTGATGGATAGGGACGTGGTTATGCTGTGGCCTTCATAGATACTGCGAGTGCTGCCATAGCCGTATTCACGATAATGTTGTTGACTGATGGCGCGTTCTTCGCAACATCTTCGAACCGGTTCTCACTTACAGGGACCTCAAACAGTGGTTCTGTCTCGGAAGTTACTTGACACAAACTTGCGCTTATGTGGACTGGTACGCATTAGGTGTTGACCGGTGGACCCATAACCCCATCACGAATGCGCGGTGGACGGCGCGGTGAATTGGTGGTACGGAATGGAGTTTCACACTGAGCACCTCAGCAGTGAAATTGAGCGATGTGTAAACAATTGTAGTTTGTGTTACCATGGCTGAGTTAGTAATCCACAACGTCAGCCGGATTCTGACGTTATCCTTCGTAGCTCGCGATGTGAAGCCGGAAAGGAAAGGCTGCCATACTCAGAACGACTGTTGTAACGTCGTGTGTCTGTCTGTCATCTATAAGGACTGCTCGAGCAGCTAACACGGCGCCTGCTGCTGCAAGAGTGTACTCATGCGTAGGCGAGCGACCATCGAATTACCCTATAGCTGTTGAAGTTGATCAAGCGGTCCGCTTTCCACTCCAGTAGACGATAAACCCGTAATGGTAACATCGTCTCCTCATGGTGTAACGATATAAAGTAGCGGAGGGCGTTCACCATGTGTTCACTGTAACTTATACCGAGATACTGATGATACACGTCACAGGACAAGTTCAAGTGTGCCTTGCTAAGGAGCACGCTGACCCGTGCGACACCGTCAAGGTCGAAATTGCAGAATTTTGTAAATATGCGTACTGCTTGAAGGCACCGTTGAAACGCGACATGGATATTATTAACGTGTGGGTGAACCAATTTAGGTCCAGATCAACTTACATGGCTTCTTTCTTGCACATCCACTCACTCGCCTGTGGTGTGGCCTCGCATACTGATTGGCTGCTGACCTCTCGAGCAGTCTAATTAAATTGATATTGATTTTATGGGTTGCAAAGTTTATTGTTATTATTATTATTACTATTACTATTACTATTATTATTATTATTATTACGCATTTTTTGGGCGGAGGTGGTGTAGTGGCAAGTGGTGCACTATATCACACGCACGGTCAGGGGTTCAAATCCCGGATCGATGCCCGCCTAGGCCAGCCAAGCCTTCCATCCCTTCGGGGTCGGTGAATTGGTACCAGACTCGTATGGGAGGATAAAAGCACTGACTTGTAGATCGGCTGACCACCTCAAGTCATTGTACAGGCCACATACGCACTCATTACGCCACTACGATTCAGAATGGAAGTCGAGTGCGGGGGCGCATCCCTCGGACGGGATTGATTAACGCCAAAAATTTTATCCTTTATCCTTTTCATTACGCATTTTGAAATAATATGCGGTAAGGACAAAACATTGTGAAAATTCGAAGCCTTTATATCTTGCAATTTTTTGTACACCGCTAGTAGGTCACTTGAAGATACTGAAGCATGTGAATGAAAGTGTCATAAATCACCTCTATGCTGTGTTTGTCATCGCATGAGCACGTCTCACTTGTACTCCCCTAAGTTCGACCGCAGCGCCCTCTCCGGCTTCAACTCAGCATTAGCTGCTACTGTTGCTCTTTCTTATTCCTACGGATTCCTGTATTTAGCTCGCCCTCCACAATATACTGTACCACCTCTTGTTTATGAACCTTCATCGGGCACAGATAGCATGAGGCTGTAAGTGCTTTTTTACCGAAGAGATATCGAGGAATGGACCAAGTGAACAGGAATTAGAGTAACTTTGCAGAAAAATGCTTAGATACGCCGCCAATAAGGCCTCACGGTTCCCATATAATATCATGAACTTGAATTTTCACATTATCTTGTCCTCGCCGCATATTATTTTGGAACGCGTAATAATAATAACAATAATAATGATAGCACTAAAGTTTCCAACTCATAAAATCCGTATCAGTTCACTGAAACTGCCAGAAAGGTCACCAGCTAACCAACTAAGGGAGGTCACCCACAGATGGGTGAGTGGATATGCGAGGAAGGTGCTAAGTGAATAGATTCGAACCTAATTATTACCTTTCTTACGTTCTCGCCGATGTACTGTGAGCGCCTCTAGTAAGCGTTGCTCTGCTACAGATGACGTATTCCGGGTGTATTCATGAACACTGAGGAACTAGGGAAGACAGACATCGAAGCACGATGCCTGAAATGAACGTGCTCGCTTCAGTGTTCGGTCCCTGTCGCGGCCACGAACAGCGACGAATGTGAGTCGCAAGAAACTAAGCAGATTATATCCGTGGCGGGGATTAGTGTCTCGTCAAATCCACGCCTGCTTGAGTGGACTATAACGGAGTAAAGTTAACGTCACCGAAAACAATGATGGCATCGAGGTGAGCCAAGCAGTTGTAGTCTAATGCCACTGAAATCAAGGTCATTGATTAACCAAAATAAAAATGACAACATCAGCTGCAAGCATTCCGACGCTAATTCGAAGAGGTGCAAGATTTGTTGGTGAGATTATCTTTGGAAATGTTGATATGCAGTGGTGTAGATTCTGTCGATGTCTCCAGAGCATGCTATAAAGGGAAGATCGTGATATTCGTGCTAGAAGCACTGGAAAAGATCTACGACGGATCCGAGAGAGGTGTCTCTACAACCGCATGCGCCGTGGTAAGACGTTTTCGGTGTGTCGGTTGGGTTGCTGAGGAAAAGCCTCGGAGAAGCTGCTCGAGACACTGCTTGTGTAACATGATACAGAACATAACGTGGTCCTCGGACAGAAGGAACCCCTGTAATGAGTGTTGTGTCTTGGACCAAATGATCGGCACTAGAAGCGACACATGAAACCATATTTTTCAACGTAGGGGGGAACATCACTGTAGAAGAGGCATAAAGCGACATTGACGTGAACCTATGCGAAGTGCATGTTGTCTGTAATCGAGTGCCCACGAGGGAAGCCGCCGTAGCAAATCGTGCTAAAGAAAATGTATGCTTCAGAAGTTCTGGGTGTGCAGTCAGTTTGAGTGAAATTTACTGAATGATCCAACGACTGATGTCCCAACCAGAAGGTGATGCGCGCGGTCTTAACCAAACAAATCGAGATGTATGAGCACCCCCAGCCACCAGCGTCCGACAAGGTTCCAGGACAAAGCTATATTGGCTAGTCGGCTGCAATGGCAATGGCAAGTTTCCGCCAATTTTTGACACCTTGGATTTATCAACCGTTGTACAAAAGATCAAGGACCCAACCCGATAAAGTTATATGTTTTCTGAAAGAGTAGTTCTTCCTCTATATTCCTGTTAGGATACTGTCAAGATCTGTCGAAGTTTTTCTGTACAGGACTCGTATGAAAATGGAGAACTACTACGCGCATTTTTGACATCTGAAGTATTTCTTCTACCGCAAGGCCTAGAATGCGGCTCAAGCCGTATGAAAGATATATGACGTTTGAGTATACCATGCCCTAGAGAAACGTACAGTGCATGACTAGTTTGCGGAATCCAAACAAAGTGAATTTGCCTTCGAAGACCGGCAACCCTTAGGGAGACTATCATCAGTTTAAACGATACTCAAAATGTTAACCGAAGTAGATCGGCACATCACTGCTCAGGAAGTAGGACAAGGGCTTAACGTTTCGAAATTAACCATCCATGGTCATTTGCAGACGCTTGGTTTTGTAAAGCGCCTTGATGTTTACATATCTCGCGAAAGGAGCGAGCGCAATATGTTGGACCGCGCCTCCATGTGCTACTCGTTGCTCGAACAAAATAAAAGTGAGCCGTTTTTGAAACGTAGAGCACGAGGGACGAAAATCGGATTGTGTTCAGCAATGAGGAGCGGAAACAATCATGGAGCCACCTAGTGAGCCGTCACAAACCGCTGCAAAAGTCAAAATCTAGGTGCGGAATACTATGCCGAGTTGCTGAGGGATTCCAGGGAAATCACCATGAGCTGTTGTCGCACGATCAAAAGATGACTCAGGGAAGGTACTATAGTCAGCTAGAAAATATGGCGGCAGCGATAGAACAAAAGCGACCCGAGGTGGCCGATTGTGAGGATGTAATCTTCCAACAGGGTACCTCCAGATCCCACGTATTTTTGGCCACTCGTCAAAAGTTGCTAAAGCTCGGGTGGGAAGTATTACCACACCCACCATATAGTCCAGACATAGCACCATCAGAATACCACTTGTTTGGGTTTCTGCAAAATTCTTTGAATGGAAAATCGCTCAATTCCTGGAGGACTGCAAAAAGCACCTGAACAGGGTTTTTCGATTTTAAGTCTGGAACCTTCTATGGAAGAGGGGAACTGGAACCTACAGGAAGATGGCGAGTCCTCACTGAACAGATAGGAGGACATATTGTTCAATCAATGGATTTCTTCTTCTAGGAATTTTCATTCAAAGATGACACAAAAATCGGCGGAAACTTTTCGGACAACCCAATATCTAGGGTCAGGACACTCCAGTCGTGGATAACACATCGCAGTGTTCAATGTGAGAAAAAATTCGGAACGTCGGCTATGGCCACGCGCTATCCGCCATCCCCTGAGCTCATGGTCACTGGCGACTGCCGGGATCAGTCAGAATGAGTTTATGGAAAATCGTGAGAGAGGTGCTAGTGCTAAGTGGGATCGGGATGATATCACTCGAAGGCATGGTGGGCCGCGTCTCTGTCATGGGAGCGGAGTTACATAACCCTGTGGGAACAAGAAAATGGAGAAGCACATACATTGTACATTGTCACTACGAAGGCGTCGCTCCAATTGTGGAGGCCTCTTTGTGCAGAACACGCCTGTCTGTGCTGAACACCAATAGCGGGGTCCATAAAGGTACATATTGTCACTACGAAGGCGTTGCTCGACCCGCGGGTAATTGTAAATGTAGAGGTTGAAGAGAGATGACACACAGACGACAGGGAGAGGGCTGTGCAACGGTGAGCATCAACTTAACCTCTCATTAACTGAGTCGCCGGAATATCATGACGATTTAAGAAAGCTCGCATGGTAGGGGCCGGATAATTCTTCAACGTGGCGTGAAGCGAGACCGTTGATGTTCATGCGGTCGCATTAGGTGCGCAAAGCGATAACGAAGAGGACGCTGATGTAAGAGAATGTTGCACGCCTCACTGCCGGAAGCTGGGCGACCATTTGACTGATTGTCACTAAGACTTCGAAATCAGAAACCTGGCGTGTTTCTCGTTGAGCAATCCAGATGGCATATCCTTGGTTCGGTGGCTGGAACTTGCAAGCAATCGGGTATTCCCGAACGGTCGTTCCCTGGAAGGGCAAACATTTTGTCATCACTTACACATATGGCCAACATCATGTGGCACGACATGCGTGCTACCATGATCTAAAAATGCTCGATGGACTCTTTCGAGAGTTCGTTACTTCTACGTAACAGTGCCGCAATAGGTGCCTGGGACTACCGTAACTGGGCGTGTGAATCTCTGAAAGAAGTGAATAGAGCAGCGATATTCACGCTCGAGCCTGGCTGTATAGTGAGCTTGAGGAATTTGGAGCGCGAAATCGCCCCCTATTCGTGGAGAAGGAGTATTCCTGGATGACGAGCGGGAGACGGGGGTGGTGGAGTTTGACGCCGCGGGAAAGGACAAGCAAAAACGAAGTGGCCAAAATCACTACAGTTGTAACAACGTGTTTGGGCTGCTACGGTCAGCATTTGCTGAGGCGCTGGATTTAAGACCGTAGGACGGGGCGAAAAACAGAACGCGCGGGACCACCTGAACGACTTGAGTCATCAAAGAGAGATAGATACTGCCCGAATAACCGTCGAAGGTGGCGCAGTAGAGAGCAAAAGATATCACGCTGCCACCTCGCTCAGAAGCTGTTAAACCGTCTGCGCTTTGTTCACGGCTTGTTTGAACGAAGTCGACTCATCATGTTTTACGAAGTACCCAACATAACAGGGGGGGGGGGCGGGATACTTCTAGAACGCCATTTTTTTGGAAAGTTGACTCCTGGCCGGAAGTAGCGGCGCAGACAAGGTTCAGTACTCAACCAGCAAATAATGTGCACGATTCCCCGAGTTCCTAGCGACATGCTACCTAGTGCTGACGCGCGACACACCGCTGATGGGTCTCTCGGAAAACGAGAGTAATGCGACATTATGGTCGGATAGCCTTTTTCCGCAGCTTTTTCTGGCTCCTTAACTTCTTCCCTGGCGGCACCGTAAGAATACCTTTTGAGAAAATCAGCGCGCTGAGGGAGCCGGTCCATACATGTCACATTCTCAAGGCGACGGAGCCAGGTTGAAAAAACGCATCCCGTTTTCACTTACACCAAGGAAGGAAGTGGTTCTTGGCGTTGAGGTATCCGCATGAAACATTGCGGTGGTCGCCATTTTGTTAAGGAATTACCCTTCGCCGCAAAAAACTCTTCAAGGCTATCTCGGATAAAGGCATTGCTTTTATCCGAGATAGCCTTGAACAGATAGCTTTATGAGTAATGCGGGAGTGACACAGGTGTCATTCCAGGCCTGCTCAATGACGGAAGTCGTTGCACCGCGCACGGCGATGGTACCTCTTGCGTGGAGTAAGGCGACATCGGAGATGGAGAAGGGTAGAGAAACTTGACTTGACCTGTCTGCGGGTGATCAACATGTAGTCAGCGGCGATTCTAGATCCTGAGAGGGGGTACGAATCAATCTTATACAACTGAGCAGACGATGTTGAGATGGAAGAGCGCGATCTAGCTATGACTCAAATAATTCTGGGCAACTCGATCCCTACCGACATAAGGGTTATGAGAGCCTGTAAGCCTGCGTTCCCCGCATTGTTATCGCTCAATTCCGTGCTCGGTGGAGAGAAAGTGGCTAAGAAGTTGGAAATTGGCTATATCGTTGTAGTCTTGGGATGCAAGCGGAGTACTTATAACTAATCACGATCACTTCATTCCCCGGGGTGAAAACATTTCGTTTATACTATTTCTCCTTCTCCACATCCCTCATTGAGCTTCCCAGTCATTAATCGCTGAAAACCGTTTGTTGGCATTTTCGAAAAGCCAACGGTCACATGAAAATGTAAGCAAACGGCTGCACGAGCCTGCACAACGCGGAAAATAGTCGGGAAGCATACGACGAGATGCTTCGCGCGCCGGTGGTGTATGTGTTCTCGTCAACGCAAACTTGGCCATGAATGTGATTATGACTACCCAAATCGGACATTCGCGATTGAGAAGATGTGCTCAACCCCAGCACCGACAATCTTCGTCATCTAGGCACCAGTGTCAATCTACGAGGAAAGGAAGGCGTCTCATATAGGTATGGAGAGGTTCTACAAAGGAGACTATATTTTCCTCAAAGTCATCGTCGATGAATTCGGCGCCATGTATGGTCAAGAGGAACAGCTGGAGGGCTCCTTGTCGTGACTCAAGTAATGGAATGGAATGAGCAGGGTGAGAGGCTGTCCGAATTTACCATGTTGACCCAAAGCATTCATTGTAATTCGCAGTCCAAGTGCCCTCTCAATCAGGATGGGCATGGAAGTCACCGTTAGTTAGTGGACAGATCCATAGAGTGTTTGATCACATCTTCATCAGTCGGAATTCTACCTGATCGGCGTCGTTGTTGTACCGAAGTTCTATACGGGACCTGATCATCGTCTCCTCAGCGCTAGATTCTATTGTTCAGTGCGTGGAGAGAGTTGCAGATTTTAGGAGTGAGGTCTTCTGAGATGACTTTACTTCACCTGAGATGACTTTATTTCTCCTGAGAGTAGGTGAGTTAGCGGCAACATCGATGAAGAATACAACTGGTTCGGCGAACATCTTCACGATAGTGCCACGAAAGCAGAGTTCAAAAGATGTCTTTTTTAGAAAACTCGCGAGCAGATACGACAGTGTGGAATCGCTCTAATATGGAACAAGACAGAGAGACACTTCCTTTGCAAAAAAAAAACTGTTGGCCGTCCAGTTAAACTTCGAAATTGGGGAGCTGTGCAAAGAAGCGATAAAGAAAAATATTTATAAGAGAGAATAGCAGCAGTTTTGGCCGAAGCCGCTAAGGATGAGAAGGGCATTCAAAAAGCCTGCCGGAGCTTTCCTATTCATAAGTTTCTAGTGACTTTGATTGGTTTTTCTGACGGAACAGTCGCTAGATCTCGAAGAAGGATCTCAATGGAGAATCTATCTAACCCCCCTTTTAATATTTATCTACTACACCTACTCTGATCTCTTTGACAACCACGTCTTTGTGCCTACCTACCACCTGTGGCAAGACGAATATGTCGTCCATTCAGTTATCCCTTTTGGAGTTCGACATGCCTTCTTGTCCTAGAAAAACTGTGCGGCACCCGTTCCCGATAAGATCAAACCAGAAAGTAATGAGAGCCTTCCGGTAGTCATTGTCAAAACCTTCTCGGCTCTTCACACGGTACCTGTCGGAATGCAAAGTGCCGAGCTCGTAGAATAGTGGTAAGACCGTGTTGCAGTAGGGAGACCCCAATCACATTGGCAATTATCGTTAAGTCTGCCTGCTGTTTGTAATCTACAAACTACTGACACTTGTCGTCCTCAACAGGATTGGCAGAGTATTAGATGAAGCAAGCCATGCGAGCAAGCAGGGTTCCCCAGAGAGTCATTACAATTGATCATATCCACACCGTTACGAGACTCATTGAAGTCTCGCGAGTGTCCAAAATGCCGCTATATCCTACGTTCGTCGCTTTAAAGAAAACCTTTGATGCCGTCGAGGCAGAAGCGGTAATCGAAGGCTCTGTTGTGCCTGTGAAACAAACATGGAGTGGAAGGTGAAAGTTGACGACTCCCTACTAGAGGGAGCGGGGAAGGGAGGAAAGAAGGGCGTGAATATAATGATAGCCCCGAAGATGAAGACAGGACAACTTGTTTTTGTAACCTTGGCTCGTGCATTCTGGCAGCAGGAGTAGTGTGAGGCGCAGTTGAATGCCGAGTGCAGGCGACTGCCGATGATACTTCTTACGAGGTCGTTCGGTAGACGTTTTTGCCTCATCTGAAGAGAAGGGCTGATGTGCCGGCGATCGGCTAATGGTCATACGGTTGAGCTTAGATGTAGCCGGATCGGAAATGAGAGACGGGATCGGAGAGAACAAGTCAAGGCCATAGGCGGGAATTTGCTCATCAATAAGTGAAGTGAAGGGCATAGATGTCGTAGTGGGAACGCACGCACTGTCGTGGTAACGTTTTCGATTTCTGGATCAACATCCGCTTAGGCAACAACATCAACATCGGGCCTACCTTCGATTCCTTCGAGAACAGTCAGTTGGTACCAGTTCAGTCTGAGATGATAAGAGCACTGGCAATGACATCGTTGGCCACCGCAAATTATTGTATAGGCTGCATTCAAAACCACCACTACGATTCTGAAGGGAGCCGATTGTTGGGTGCATCCCTCTGACGGGATCAATCGACGCAAAAATACTTTAAAACACGAGTGAACCCCAAAGATGTGGCGGAAAATAAGTAGTTGCATACTCACCACTACAGGACGGAAGAGAATCGGCATGAGATGGTGAGGGCTGACTGGTGGTTAGTCGGAGCAAGCTGTCAAGATCAAATAGCTGCTAGGAGTGTCACAGGGGCTGGATTTTCACCAAAATACCTTATCTAGTAACGAGAGCTCTTTCAAAGTATTTGAAAACCCTCGAAGTTCTAGATCTCCTGGTTAAAGGTCAAATAATGACCGAGGAGCTGCGGCCGATTGTATTAAGAATTCCATTTTTGAGAGCAGGAATGCTCACCAGGAAATGCACCTTATTGTAGACCCATGATCGTCCTTCTGCGATAACGACATCACGGAACAACCTGACCCACAAGGCGTGTAACGCGATTTATCACTGTATAGGCGGAGACAAGCGGTTCGCTTTTTGACGAGCACTTCATTGCAGGGTGCGATTTTGAAAGGAATGTTTCAACCATTGGACTTTTTTTCCAGTTCTATTATGGACTTCATGAAGATGATTAGAGCCAGAGCCGTGGTGCAATGCATAATTTACTGTGGCGCAGGAAGACAATATACTAAAGGTATGTGTTATCACAAGTATATCGAATGTTTGAGCACCCCGTTTTTCAAATTTTTGAGAAAAGACGTACGCAAAACATTCGTATCACTGCCTGGTACAAGGCAACATATGTGTACCTCACAAATTTTCTCAGATGTTTTTTCAATGTTGAATCCCTCACATGCTCAGACATCTTATACATCTCTCTCAAAGGTAAAATAAAAAAGAGTCCTCTGATTTGCATGCAGAACCATATGGTCCTGAATAGGTGAAACAGGTGGAAATAAGAGCGGAAATAAGAAATTCGATTGAACAAACGTCAGAAAATGACTTCGAAACCATAAACCATCAATGGGCTTTCAACGGGAGAGCATTGTGCAAGAATCTGGTTGATAGTACTGACATTTTTGAAACAATTAAGACACAAATTTGCATCAGTAAAAGCATTTTTCGCCGCATTTCGAATGTTTGAGGATGAGCTTCTCGCCCGACGAGGACACTAGCAACTTCGTCGCTTGTCTCCGCGCAACGCTGCAAGCCACACTCGCTTCGCTAGCCACAACCTTCACAAGAAGCCAAGAGACTGAGACTGGGCGGATACTGTTTAAAAGCTGAAGGGCATCA